>QUWJ01001631.1:0-52620 GCA_003430845.1 Xanthoceras sorbifolium
TACAGAAAAGACAACGAGATATAATTATTCACTTTGCTGTCATTAAAATCATGTATCAATGAAGAGTTAAGATTCGGTATCATCTAAATGGCATCGCCAAAAAGCAACTTTCTTATAGTATATATGGGCACACTTATATTCCTTGAAGCTCCTTCATAGTGAGATATTTATTGATTTCTTTGTAACTTGATCAATAAGCTTGCTTCAACCTATGCATAGATTCTTTTCTAAATTATAGACTTAATTTTCTTCCTCTTTCTCCATAAATCCTTCAGGCTGCTCAATTTTATATTTCAAAACACCTATTAGGTAAAGCTGATTTAACATAAAAATGATAATATTTCTTGCTTTTGAACAGCAAGGGCCTAATGGAACTTCACTTTATTGATCAAGTTTTCTGTTAATATATGCAAGATTAAAAGTCTATAAAATCCTTTGAAGGAAGTTCATTTAATACAAATAATTTCCCAGCTATCTTTACTATCATCTTTAATTTGCCATATATATATATATATATATAATTCTAATTATATAATTAATGTTTTTAGTCCCAGTTATTCATATTGAAGAACTTTTCAGGATTTAATTTCCCATTCTATGGCATGGCCTCAATGGCTAAACTGGATCCAGCCAATGCTTCCGGTGTGTTTGTTGAACTTCTGGGCTTTTCTCCACGGATGCTGAGTAATCTTCCATAGAATCGCTGCTTCTGAGTCCCCCATTGATTCATTAAAGCCAAAGCCAGCATCCTGATTGTTTTATGTACAAGAAGAAGCCACTCATGATTCAGTTTCCAGTTGCAGTGACTCAGATATATTATGAGAGCCATCGTTGAAGTTCCGCACGTGAACAGGAAAAGCACCCAGAAGCTGTTGGGGCTGAGGCTTGAAATGTCATCATCCACATCCACTTCCACACATGTCTCCGATGAAATCATGTTCGTCTCCAATTCTCTCAGCTTCCCGCTTTCTGATACCTTTAGAAGTGCTTCTGTTACGCTTGGAAGCAGCGGTGATCCCTTTGCAAATGCCTGAAGCATAATTATTAAACCCATGCTTTTTTGTTTTTGATTTGTAAAACAGAAAACGAGTTTCGAAAACAATGAGAAGCATGGTCCTCAATCAATATTTTAGGTCCTACCAAGAAGGAAATGAAAAACTACGAATCCAAGTCCTCCGACTTTGTAAGTTGGTCCAGTAGTGGCAAAGCTTTTGCAGTATCTAGCAAGAAATAATTTGGGAGGCACCAACTTCAAGAAAAATGGCTGAAATCTTTCCACTCGTGAGGTCCTTGGCATAATCATCAAGAGAGGTATAACCTATCAGGTTTTTTCTGTTGAAGTGCAAGACATCCCCTAAATAGCTAGCTACAAAAGATGTATTAGAGTAACCAACCAATGCATTGCTACTCTGCAATGATTCAATGTTAGGGGGTGGCCGGTTGAGGCCTTGGACGGTAAGCATGCTGGCAATGCTAGCGGTGTAAGTCTGGGATATGACTAGTGCCACAAACAGCCACACCACCATTGCCATGCGTGATAAATTGCTGTGTAGCGTTCCTCCTGCTCCTCATCAGTCACACAAGTTTTAAGTATAATATAGAAGCAAATTATATATATCAGGAATTCAATTTATATCTCAACTTCGAAAGCCATTTTTATGCAAAAAAATAAATAAATCATGTTACCTTGTAAGGAGAAAAGAGAGCTGAAAGATAACCAGAGAAAGGCTCCGGTTTGATGTACAGCAGAGCCTTGGAGCTCATGCAATGATTTCGTTCTATCAGCCCTACTATGAAGCCGTTGTAGACGGTTATTATGCCTATTATAATCCACATGGCCTTAGTGAAGGGCTTCATGAACATTAAAGCTTGTTTGCTGATTTCTGAAGAGGGACTATCATCACCAGTCCTGATTCTGAGTATGGGTGTGTGAATTCTGCATATCGGCATCGGCTGGCCACTATTGCTACATCCCCAACTACTGCATCAAATTCCTGAGCCCATGCATTGACCATCAAATTCAAAATGTAATGTTCAGGATACATGGACTAGATAAGGATCGTGAATATAACACTTGATGAAAGATTTGGTAGACTTCGTACCTTCAAGTAAATTCGCTTCACTAGATTAGTGTAGGAGTCATTGGAGGGAAACAAATCGTATGGCAAATAGAATGGCAGCTCGGATACTGTTGCTTCGAAGAGCTCAATTGAAAATCCATGGAAGGAGGTGACTTTTCCAAGCTCATCAAATTCAACATTCACATACTGTTTGAACTCACATGAAACAGGCACGCCAATCCTGAGCGGTTTGGTATCTGTTGGAATAGCCCAACCTCTTGGTGTATACCAAGGTGCCCCTGGCCAAAACACCTGCCCCAAATCTTTCATTGAAGAGTTATAAGTAGCAGAGTCATCGATGGTTTTTGAGAATCCGGGTCCATCAGTCCAGAACCCGAGTTCTCTGTAACTTCTTCCTGTAAAATTGATGATTTGATAAACTGGTAGAGTTACATTCTTTTTGATGAATTGAACCTTTCCTGTTAACCCATCAAAATCGCTACGAAAAATCCTCTGCAGCAAAGTTTGGTTTCCCTGTTTGTTTTGGCTTATTGCTAAAGCTACTGACCATACAGCATCATAGGCCTGAACTGCCAAAGCACCAGGCTCATGGTTATCCTCTTCAGGATACTCCAAGCCAAATTGTCTCCGGAATCTCCTGTAAAAATGCTGAAACTTTTGCTTATTCTCTGAAATATATTTCTTGACTCCTACAATTCCTTCCATTGAGGAGGAGATGCTAAAAGCATTAATTGAATGCGCAAGACTTGTAAAGGAATCTGTAGCAATCCATACATAATCTTTCTCCATCATGCTCATAATTTTCGCCTGTTTGAAAAATTGCTCTGCCAATGGTAAGGACAAATGAACTATGAAAACTCTACATTGGTTTCTTCTAAGTTTCTCAAGCTCTTCGGTCAATGTAGAAGAAATGAAAGGTGGGAGAGCAACAACTTGGCTGATTTCTGCTCCAACTTCTCGTAAGGCCTCAAAGAGATGATGGATGATTCCGGTAGCTGAAGAGTCGATGTCTTCGTAAATGACAGTGACTTGGTGCCATTCCCAGGACTGCACTATTTCTGCTATGGCTTTCATTTGTGCAGACTGGTTTGGTGCAGCTTCTAACAGAAATGGGAACCTTTCTGCTGCCCATTTTGGAATTGCGTCCGCGAAAGAGAGAATTGGGGTCGAATTTCGGCCGGCGATTTCTGCAACTAGTGATGTTTCTTCCCATGTTTGTGGTCCTAGAATCGCTTGAACTTGTTGTGAATTGATCAGATCAATCGCTGTAAATTGTGAAAAATAAAAGGTGCTTATAAAATGTTAGTAATGCATATAACACAACTACATAAGTATCTACTTTGTTTATATATATATATATATATATATATATATATATATATTAAAGGTAGAATTGCATAATTAATAGTTGTCGGGACCTGTCAAAATCAATTACTAAACACGTGGTTCGGATATTTACTTTGTCACGTTTAATTGAAAAAGATCAATCTATATTTTAAAGTTAAAACCATCGATATGTTAATTTGAAAAATTGCTAGTGAAGTTGAAGTGACTTAATAAGCTTTTTATACCTAATTAATAAGATTTTTATTATACATAGGAGGGCAAAAGTACTCCATTGTAGTTTAAGAAAAAATACGATTTTATCGTAATATAATCAAATGTCAGGATATTCTATTATAATTTGCCTTTAAATAAAATGACTTGATATAGGGTTAAAGTGTTAATTATCACTTAACAATTAAGTGAAAATACAAAAAAAAAAAATAACTTTTATATTTTAAATTTTTTTAACTTAATTAAAGATTTAATTGAAAAAACAAATAATTCAAAACAATAATTAGGCTCTTAACCAATTTAAGACTTAAGTGGGAAAAACAAACACTCCATTAGTTTTGCTTCCTTTAGGTAGCCCTTTTTTTTTTTTTTTTAAAGGGGTATAATTATAAGATTAATAACTGGCAGGATCTATCGAAATCAATTACTAAACGTGTGGCTCGGATATCTACTCCCATAACGGGAGACATCTACTCCTACCATACTGCTAAATTTACATGGTAGGAATTGAACCCTCACCATTAAAATGGGAAGGAGATGCACTATTTACTTGAACTATAAGTAGATGTGCTCCTCCAGGTAATTGATTGGATAAAAAATATTTTATATATATAGTTTTTTATATGGGTAATTTATTAGAGATAATGCACATATGAGTTAGAAAAATAGAAAATAAAATGGGATATTAAAAGACAAAAGAAAGGGAAGGTTTATAGATATCACAATGATATTGCATCTTATAATGGCTTAGTTTTTCGGGCTATAATATTATTCAATTATGATAATATGAGTTTTGTCCAATAGTATATCCTTCATATTTACACTTCAAACTCTGCGTTCGAGTCATATTTTTTCTCATAATTGCGAATTAGTTGTAGTAGCTCAAAAAAAATTATTCAATTAATAAGATTTGAACTAATAACTCCGGTATAATACAAGGTAAGTTATTTATTTATTTATTATCATATTTTTAGAAGTTGGATTTGTCCTAGCGAAATCAATCACAATAAATATAGTTCGAAAAGTAACTTATTCGCTATAGACCCATTATTTATTTATTGACAATATTGGGATTCGAACCTCTAAAACAGGTGAATGAGAAGTACACTAACTACTTAAATTATAAAGGGCGAATTGTAATGAAGTACCCTGATATTTGGCTATATTGCAATGAAATTGTGAGTTTAGCATTAATTACACATTACTATTCTCCTTTAGTTGAGTTGGTCAAAAATAAAAGTTTGACCAAAATTTTTACCTAAAATGATAAAAAAACCCCTAGTTAAAATAAATAATATTAATTATTAAAATTATAAAATTAAAAATAAAAAAAATTTAAATTTTTTAAAATGGATAAATATTTTTAAATTTTTTAAATTTAATAATAATAATAATTTTTTATTTTTTAATCAGGGATATTTTTATTATTTTTGGGTAAGAAATTTAGTCAAACTTTTATTTTTAACCAAGTTAACTAAAGAAGGGTACTAATATATAATTAAGGCTAAACTCATAATTTTATTGTAATATGACCAAACATCAGGCTACTCTGTTACAATTCGTCCGACTATGAATGAACGTGCTAATATTATGTAAGTTAGCTTTGCTCATAATATATAAACCAACTCTCAAATATAAAATTTCAATAAAATATAAAATTGTAATATGGTTTATAAATTAAAAAGAATAAATGTTAAACAAAATCAGATTTACGTATATAAATTCAAAAATTACCTGATCATATCTAAATGATTTGAGGTTTGTATAGTTGGAATATTATTACCTGCAAGGGCTGCCTGAACAGGTTCTCTCCAAGAGTTTCTAAGTTGCAGACGAACCAGACGACTCTGATTATTATATTCATTGAAATCATGCACTGCCATCTCCATAGCTACTCTTTGTTCTTTTCCAACACGAGAACTGTTATCAACAATGGCACCAATAATGCTCTTGCCCTCCATCTCCATAGCTACTATTTGTTCATCGGTTGCAAATATCAGCACCACCAAGGCCAAGAAAGAAAAGAGAGGGAGATACATTTTCCCACAATCTGTAGAATTTTAACTGCTGCTCTTCATCTCCTATAGTCCTATTTATATATTAATCTTGCGTGTCCCTTGGTCTACCAGTTACACATGTTTTTTATTTTATTTAAAAAAAAAAACTAGTTTTCTTCAGTCAAGATTCAACATTAGGAACTGAAAACTAATTTTCCAGGAAAAGTAACATTGAGAGCTTCGAAGATGGCTTGAACTTTCCCTCTTCCTCAATGTTTTACCATCTAAATCTTTTTCTTCTTTTAGACTACTCGCTATATCCTATATTTATTATGGATAAAGTTAGATGATCACTTGTCACATTATTCATTAGAGTATGAAAATTGGTACTCCAAATTGAGAGAAAGAAAAAATAAAACTCTAAAAAAATTTCTTGAAAATTGTGGGATAAAGTATTATTAGAGCAAATGGTACTATAAAAGGGAGTACATACTCTAATTTAGAGTACTATTGAAGACGCTTTTATACTTCATATCGAACACAAAATATAAAAAAATAAAAATAAAAAATTATGCAGTTGACAATTACACGATAACTTCCATGAATTTCTTGAAAGCATTTGGTCCACATGTAAGCTAAAATTAAAATGCTTCAAAGAATTTACATTAGGGATAACAAGTATCCTTTTGTTTGTTTATTATTAATTATTTTTAAAAATAATATGACTTCGTACTCAAAACCTTATTAATATGGTTATAGAAAATAATAGAATAAATAACACTGAGCCTACTTGAGATTTATTGAATTACACTCGGAATTACAATTTGTAAAAACTCACACTGAAGTCTCCTGATTTTAAGTTTGACTATTAAAAAGTAGTATTGACAATTAAAAAAAAAAAGTAGAAGAAGAAACGAGAGATTTATGGTGGATCCACCATAGGTTCACTATAGAATGCGAACTAAGGAAGACTCGATCCTATTTTTTAACGGTCAAAATTAATGTCGGAGGAGCTCAGTGTGAGTTTTTATAAACTTTAATTCCGAATGTAATTTATGTAAACCTCAAATAGGTTCATAATTATTTGTTTAAAATAATATTACTGAGTCAATCTCATTTTGTCTACAACGATTTATTTTTATTTTATATATTTATTGGAGGAAATATAGAATTGTGATTGGTAATTTATGTTACAGTTGTATTAAAATTAAAGAAACAACAAAAAAAAAAATCTGTATATTATTTGAGGACATTTGTACTTAACCATTGAAGTGAAGACCGATGTTCAATTATTTAAGTTGACTGAAGTAGCTAAGATTATTTACTATTTTATAAAAAAGACTGTTGAATTGTTTGTTTCCACAGCTTGACCACCGTGAAATTGAATGTTATTTCTTCAGTATTTCATTAATTAATGACAAAGCCATGCCAAGACAACTTATTAATTTGATTTTCCGAACGTACTTCACACGAAATTTACCTATACTGGAATGTTCATATATAAAATTAAAATATCAGGTGTGATATGTATTGATATGCCTAAAAAACAATTCTTAATTTTTTTAATTTTTTTATTATTATTAACATGGAATATTCTTAATCCTTTTAAAACAGGAGAATCTCATTTTCATAAGGGTATTTTGTATTTTCCAATGCCAATGACGTCAATTTTGGGGGTATTTTGGACTTTTTACACCTACGACACACAGTCACCATGAGTTTTTTCAGAGTTTGACTAACATCATGGGAGGATCAATGTTAGTATTTTAAAAAGTTATTTTCAATATGTTAAAAAAAATCAAACTTTAAGGAGTTTTATATAATTTCTGGAAATAATTATAATAGTTAGTAATTATATATCTTTATGTTGTGTAATAAAGTAAACTTATAAATAAATAATTAGACAAGAAAAGAAATTGTAGAAAATATATATATATATATATATGATTACTTGATACCAAAAGGATAAAACCAAATTGCATATAAAGTTAAATTAAAAATTATGGAGTTAAATTTTCATATTTCTTTTTTTTTTTTTTTAAATCTAACACGTTTTACAGGTCAGAGGACTACCGGGACCAATCGAAATTAATCATAATTAACACGGCCCAGACGACTATTCCCAGCAATAGGAGACGAGAACTACCGGGACCAACGGCCCGGACCACTACTCCTAACAATGAGAGGGGTCTACTCCCAACACGGGGAGAAATCTACCCATACAATTGCGTTTTTAGAGGCAATGGTTGGATTTACATGTACACATGAAGACTTGAACCTTGGTGGCTTGGGGAATTTTGAGTTCTCCAACCACCAGGGCAAGGGACATTGTGTTAAATTTTCGTATTTCAAATAGAAATTATTTAGTGTTATAAATGCTGCGAGTGCTTTCTTACTTACATGTAAAATTCTCCAAAGTTAATATAAAGTTTTTTTTTTTTTAGAAATACCACTTGCGGTGTTGGCGATTCGAAATCTGAATTGGTTAAATGAGTAAAATGCATGTTCGAAATTAAAGAAAATAATACACATTCAATATCTTCAAAAATTAAAAACAATTAAACTATTACTTAATCTATTAATTAATATCTCATTTAATTAATAGATTTTATTTAATAGTACTTTTCGAAGCCTGCTTTTGCTTTTACGAGCCCAAAAACTCTTTTAAGAGTATTTTAACTTTTTAAAAGAAGAGCTTTTAAACTTTTAAAGCTCTTCTAAATAAAATAAAAATATATAATTTTTATAAAAAGAGCTTCCAAGAAGTGAAAAGCTTAAAGTATATATGAAGCAAGTTATTGTAGCAGGTCAGACTTTGTTTGACTCAAGAAGGTTGCTTTCACAATAAACGAGTAAATAAAATAAAAAGAGTTAATTACACTCAACCTCCCTGAGGTTTGGCTAATTACATTTGGAATCAAAGTTTGCATTAATGGACACTAACCTTTCCTCACGTTAACGTTGACCGTTAAAATGACTGTTGACTTTTTTCAAATTTTTAAATGACCAAAATACCCCTGTCACAAATTTTTTTACTGTTCATTAAAAACAATTAATGGTGGGATCCAGATTGGATCTCCACCAAGAAGAAAAAAAAAAATTTGAATCTTCATCTTCGAAAGGGTTCGATCTAGAACCCTCTGGGTTCGAAGAACGAACCCTCTGGGTTCGTGGAACCCAGAGGGTTCGAAGATCGAACCCTTCTGGGTTCGATCTCGAACCCAGAAAGGTTCGAAGAACGAACCCTTCTGGGTTCGTGGGACCCAGAGGGTTCGAAGATCGAACCCTCTGGGTTCGATATTCATCGAACCCAGAAGGGTTCGACTGGGTTCGATCTTCGAACCCTCTGGGTTCGACGAACCCAGAGGGTTCGATTCGAACTCTTCTGGGTTCGATTCGAACTCTTCTGGGTTCGATTCGAACTCTTCTGGGTTCGATTCGAACTCTTCTGGGTTCGAGATTGAACCCAGAAGGGTTCGATCTTCAAACCCTCTGGGTTCGAAGATGTAGATTAAAAAAAAACATTTTTTTTTTCTTGGTGAAGATCCAAATTGGATCTCCACCATCCATCATTGTTGATGGACGGTGGAGATCCAATCTGGATCTCACCATTAATTTTTTTTAATGAACAGTAAAAAAATTTGTGACAGGGGTATTTTGGTCATTTAAAAAATTTGAAAAAAGTCAACGGTCAACATTAACGTGAGGGGAGGTTAGTGTTCAATAATGCAAACTTTGATTCCGAATGTAATTAGCCAAATCTCAGGGAGATTGAGTGTAATTAACTCAAATAAGAATATTCCAGGATTCAAAGTGGAGCTATTGTGAATTTCAATTCTAGATATTCCTTATACATCTTTTCTATTCTATGAAATATGAATCATTCTTCAGTTTGATTTATACGTATAATGCCCAGACTATTGGTCCCACTTTTACTATTTCTATAGCATCTATTTAATTCAATCCAATATTTGAGATTTCATTGAAACTCATTTTTAATTTTTATTCTTAATTTTTATCGTCAATATTTTGCTGGTTTCCTATCTCACCTAGGAAGACCTCTTATTCATCTGAGGTGCAAGCAGCATTAACTTCAACCTAGCTAATCAAACTCCTCGACTTGACTTCATCTAAGGTCATCTCACATTTCTCGTTGGTTGAAAATTTGTCATAAGCAATATTATTGTTTTTATTTTTTTATCTTTTTATTTTATTAACAAATAAGTTATAAAATGTACATCCACTTACAATAAAGTGGTTAGTGCACCTTCATCCTACCTCAATGGTGAGGGTTAAATTCCCACCATGCACATTTACCAGCATGCGTGGGTAGTTTTCTCCCTGGGAGTAGATATTTCCCGTTATGAGAGTAAATATTCGGGCCGGGCATTTAGTGATTGATCTTAGTAGGTCTCGGCAGTTATTAATATTATAATTGTACCCCCTTTAAAAAAAAATTTTAAAACTCTAATTTTATTAAATTTTTTTAGACATTTCCAATTTAATATTATATAAATTAAAATATTATTTTCAATAATTTGTTATTCAAATTTCATATGATATCAAATTTAAGATATAATTATATTTAATTAAATCCTATGTTTTTTCCAAACACTAACATAATATTATTTTAGTTTAGTTCAATCTTATCAAATTTAATCTAATTTCATTCTCATCTTAACTCTATCAAATTTCATAAAATAGTTTAATCGCATATTAAATGCAGACTTAAAGGATAATTATCCAAGTGTAGTCTAAGATCAAGTTCAGGTATTTTCAACAAGAATTTTATGTAACAAGTGTGTTAGTATATAGCTTTAGTTTAGTATTAGCCCATTGGGCTTAGTCCATTTCTTGTACATTGCCTATATAAGGCCATCTCTATTGTACATTATTCACATATCAATATACAGAATTTACATTCTCAAAATGGTATCAGAGCATTATTTTTGATTTTCTGGTTATTGTGGATTTCCGGCGAATATTTCGCTGCCCTCGTCTTGATCCAGTACTCACTGTCAGAAGAGAGTGACTGCCGTCACCCACAGACCTTCATCGCCGCTTCGTTCGATCCACGTCGAATCAACCAGCACAGCCACTCGCTGCTCGAATAAACCAGCACAGCCGTTCGCCATTCGCGACTTTTTTGTACCGCCCGCATTTCTCATCGTCTTCGTGTATCTCGTCATGTTGAGTTTTGGGAACATCGTTCTTTCACGAGTCTTTAACAGTTTCATGCGTCCTCTTCCTCCGAGTCTCCCATTTTTACTGATCTTTTTATCCCTCTCTATCCTGAACTTGTGGAGGATTCTTCGACATCGGCTGCCTCTCCAGACGACTCATCTCCGGCTCTCTCCCCGGCATCTGACCTGCCTGTCTTGGATCTTGTAGCACCATCCTCTCCTGAGTCTCTTGTTGATCCTGAACTCCGTCGTTCTACTCGGGTAAGCATTCCTCCCCCCCATCTCTCTGATTATCACTGCTCTTTTGCTCTTGCCACCCTCTATGAACCTCACACCTATTGTGAGGCTCATACTGACCCTCTTTAGCAGCAAGCTATGCTTGAAGAACTAGATGCCTTTCAAAAGAATCACACTTGGGATATGGTTGACTTGCCTCCTGGTCAGTCTGTAGTAGGTTGTCGATGGATTTACAAGATCAAGACCAAGGCCGATGGATCTGTTGAACGATACAAGGCTCGCCTAGTTACCAGAGGCTTTACTCAGGAATATGGCATTGACTATGAGGAAACTTTTGCTCCTGTTGCTCGCCTTACATCTGTCAGATGTCTTATTGCTGTGGCTGCTATTCGCCGTTGGCCTCTTTATCAAATGGATGTGAAGAATGCTTTTCTAAATAGAGATCTTCAAGAAGAAGTGTACATGCAACCACCCCCTGGCTATCCACACTCCGGCAGACAATTTTGTCGTCTTCGCCGTGCTCTTTATGGCCTCAAGCAGGCTCCTCGAGCTTGGTTTGAAAAATTTAGCTCAGTTGTTGCTCAGCAGGGTTTCACTTCGAGTCCTCATGACACTGCTCTCTTCATCCGACGATCTTCTGCTGGTATCACTCTTATTCTTCTTTATGTTGATGATATGATTATTACTGGAGATGATTCTGCAGGTATCCGCTCTCTTCAGCGCTTCCTTAGTCAGCATTTTGAGATGAAAGATCTGGGCACTCTCAGTTATTTTCTTGGGCTTAAAGTTACCTCATCCTCCGATGGATACTATCTTTCTCAAGCTAAATATGCTTCTGATCTTCTCACTAAGGCCGGTATCACCAATAATAAGACTATTTCCACTCCCTTGGAATACAATGCAAAGCTCACACCCTTGGATGGTGAACCTATTTCCGATGCTACTCGCTATCGTCAGTTGGTTGGTAGTATGATCTATCTCACTGTTACGCGTCCAGATATTTCACATGCTGTAGGTATGGTTAGTAAGTTCATGGATGTCCCTCGTTCTGTCCATTATGCTGCCGTTCTTCGGATTCTCCGATATGTCAAGGGCACTCTTTATCATGGTCTACACTACTCCTCTCGGTCTTCTCTCGAGCTCCATGCTTATTCAGATGCGGATTGGGTAGGTGATCCGACTGATCGATGTTCTATCACAGGTTTCTGTTTCATGTTGGGTACTTCTCTTGTCTCATGGCGTAGCAAAAAGCAGGATGTTGTTTCTCGTTCCAGTACCGAGGCTGAGTATCGTGCCCTTGCCGGCACCACCTGCGAACTTATCTGGCTTCGTTGGCTCTTGGCTGACATGGATGCTCCACAGCCTACTGCCACTCTTATTTATTGTGACAATCGTAGTGCTATCTACATTGCTCATAATGATGTCTTCCATGAACGCACCAAGCACATTGAGATCGACTGCCACATCACTCGTCAGCATCTCAAGAAAGGCATTCTAAAGTTGTTCTCCATCTCCTCTGCTGACCAGCTTGCTGATACTTTCACCAAGTCTCACCCGCCTGGTCGTCTTCGAGATCTTATATCCAAACTCCAGTTGGCTTCCTCATTGCTACCTCGAGTTTGAGGGGGGATGTTAGTATATAGCTTTAGTTTAGTATTAGCCCATTGGGCTTAGTCCATTTCTTGTACATTGCCTATATAAGACCACCTCTATTGTACATTATTCACACATCAATATACAGAATTTACATTCTCAACAAAGTGCACACGTTGAGAAGAAAAGAATATGTACTAGATTCCACATTGAATATTCTCCTCATTGGAGCAATGACCAAGTCCACAGAGTGACTTTAGGTTTTCTGGATTGTCCATCACAAAACACACACAAAAAAACAAAAATAGAAAATTGGCTCATTTTCCTGATAAATAGGTGCGTGATCACTACGAGAATGATGTAATACTAACCTGCTGCAATGTGAAAGATTTTGATTATGCAAATTTGAATGATTTAATTTCTCAATATGAGACAAAAATAAATAGTTACAAATGAGCGATTGATGAGTGACGTACAAAATATTAGCTTGTTCTTCTTGAACGTTTCCAATAAGTTTATTCAAAGTCACACATTTCATTAGTCATCATTTAGAAGTTGCATGGATATGCATGAAAGCTATATATTAATTAATCCAATCAAATCAATTTCTGTTCAAAAAAAGTAAAAATCAATTCCCTTCTTTTTCCTTGTGACCTATAATGATATGCAATTTACAAAACGAAGCAAGAATTTAATTTCATTACACAATTATTCTTCTTCTGCTTTGACAAATATTAAGCAACAAAACGGATTCAATGTTAAGATTTTCCACAAGATCTTACCTATGTATATTTTGAAATTTCAAGTTGAGTTTCCATAACAAATTCTCGGACGTATCGTATTTTTAAAATACGATAAATTAATAATTTTAATTTTACTATTACAATTCAAGGATTGGGAGACTGGACATTTCAAATTCACAATCTCATAGTGTCAATAAATTAATAATTTTAGTATTGCTACTTACATTTCTTTTTCTTCTTTTTTTTTCAAAAAATAAATCCTCATTTCTAAAATAATATATTAACCATGGTAAGGTTGAAACTCCTATCAACTAAGTGAAGAAAATATACACTGCATAGATGTGCTTTTCGGTGTAACATTCGAAATTCTAATATCTAGATATTTTAAGACTTAAGTGGTCCAAGTGATTTAAGACTTAAGTGATTTATACAGAGAAAATTGATAACACGGAAACCGTCAAAGTCAAATTGTTGAATGAATAGAGAGAAGGAAAGGTCGATAGAGAAAGAATGAAGATGAAAGAATGAAGTGGTATGTATGCATATAAAAAGATCAAATTAAATAAACTCTGCAGCCCTCAATCACCATAACAGGCTTATAAATTAATCCACTGTGCACTGCACGTGATACAAATATGGATACTTTACCTCTTCTCTTGTTTTTCCTGCCCTCAATTTTACTGATTTCACAGAAGGTAGTAGCCAATGAAATCACAAACGTTGGCGCTGTAGGTGCTATTGTCGATCAAAGCTGTCGTAATGGTAAAGAAGCAAAAGTAGCTATGGACATTGCGATCAAGGATGTCTATCACAAGTTGAATCACAGTTTTTATCTTCACACGATAAACTCTGAAAGGAGCCCTATTCTGTCAGCTTTTGCAGGTTTGTTTAGCTTCACTTTCAACTCTATATATAAATGTTCTCCTCCATGTAATTCACTGTGATTTCCTACAAATTTTCAGCAAAGGACCTCATTAATAAACAGAAGGTGCAGGCCATAATAGGACCGCAAACATGGGAAGAAGCACAACTAGTTGCTGATATTGGTAACCGAGCTCATGTCCCAGTTCTTTCTTTAGCTGATGCAACTCCACCGTGGGCGGCAGATCGGTGGCCCTTTTTGGTTCAAGCTGCACCTAACAGCTTCATACAAATGAAAGCCATAGCTGCCATCATTGAGTCATGGGAATGGCACCGGGTTACAGTTATCTATGAAGACACAGAATCTTCAACAGCTGGAATCATTCCTCATCTCTATGATGCCCTAAGAAATTCCAGTGTCGAAATAGCCAATCTTCTACCTCTCCCACCTTATGTTTTGTTGAAAATTGGCAAAATAAAGAAAGCAAAAGAGAAGAAAAGGGATATGAATCCCACATTGAAAAATAGCAAAATGTCAAGGCTTCTCAAGGCTATATAAGGAGACCAAGTCCTTAGTTTCTAATTGCACCAATTAAATACACTTAAAGCATTGTATTTAATTTTAATTAAATTCCTTTCTTGTTTATCTTATTTTAGAGTGTAGAGAGGTGTGAATTATTTTATGCTTTGAGAGAATGTGAGTGTATTGGTGTGGTAGTCTTGAGAGAATAGTCTGTGTGATTGTAATAATTTATCACATAGTGAATTTCTTTCTGAGGGCCGTGGTTTTCTCCTGGTTTTGGAGTTTTCCACGTAAATTATTGTGTTGTGGTGATTGTTATTATTTTCTATTTCATTTCTCTGTAATTTCTGATATTTAGCATATTTCTAGGGAGGTTTTGGGGAGGTTATTTTCCCAATAAGTGGTATCAGAGCCTAGGTTGGTTGCTAAGGTGTCAGAGGTTTTAGAAAATTCTTAGTATGCTCTGTGGTTGCAGCATTGTCTGATCTTCCACATCAGAAAAGAATTGTTCTTGGTCTAAATTGTTCTTGGTTGCTGGAGTTAAGTGTGGTAGTATTGTGGAAGTGCTTGTCTAAGGAAGGTTCTGGCTAGGAAAGACTTGGTATTTAAGTGTGTCCATTGTGACCCACCTCTCTTTCCTGGGAACTTACCTGGAGTACAGTTCACGGACTATGGGCACTATTTCAGTATACGGTTAGAATGTCTAAATTTTCAAGCTCCTTGAAGTTTGGTGTAGAGAAATTTTATGGAAAGATTAATTTTGGCTTGTGGGAAGTGCAAGTCAAGGATGTGTTAATACAATCTGGGTTACACAAGGTATTGAAGGAGAAATCAGGCTCTGTTTTAAGTGATTCCAGCAAAGGTGAGTATAGTATGAGCAATGAAGATTGGGAAGAAATGGATTTGAGAGCTGCAAGTGTGATTCGTCTGTGTTTGGCCAAGAATGTTCTTGCAAATGTGCATGGAATACATTCAGCCAAGGAACTCTGGGAAAAACTTGAAGGGTTGTATCAGACAAAAGGCATCTCAAATCGGTTGTACCTGAAGGAACAGTTTCATACTCTGCGTATGGAGGAAGGTGCAAAAATCTCAGATCATCTGAGTGTTCTCAATGGTATTGTTTCTGAACTGGAGTCTATTGGAGTTGAAATTGAAGACGAAGATAAAGCATTAAGTCTTATATTGTCTCTTCCATCTTCCTATGAACATATGAAACCTATTTTGGTATATGGGAAGGAGACTCTGAATTTTGCAGAAGTTACCGGTAAACTCCTTTCTGAGGAGAGAAGGCTGAAGGGTGGATGTCGTACTTCATCAGAAGACACAGCATTGGTAGCAAGCAATGGGAGCAATTGGAAGAAGAATAACTCTAGAAAGAAAATATTTTGTTGGGCGTGTGGGCAATCTGGGCACGTTAAGAAAAATTGTCAAAACGGTGGAGCAGGTTCGGCAGGTAGCTCCAACAATCAAGCTAATAGTGTGTCTTGTGAAGACACTGAATTTATCCTTTGAGAAGGATATGTACATCCTTATAGCATATCACTAGGTGCTATAAAAAAGGATGTGACACTATTAGTGGGTCTATAAGTTTGCACACGGGCATTGGTTGACGGCATTGATGCAAGGTGTGTGGTAGAATTATGTCGATGGCTGAAGAACTTCCGGGGAAAGCCAACATGGGAGTTGCACCATAATTTCAGCAAGTTTGTTCGACATGTGCCGAGGTGGAAATCTTAGAATTGGTGATTAATTCTAAGTGGTATACTTTTATGGTGGAGTATGATAGTTCTCTGGGTTGAGAATTATGATTGTCGGTATACACAATGTTTGCATGAAAGTTGCAGCGGAACGGCGGAGGTTTCCTGTATTTTGCCAAGGTGGAGATTTGTTGAAAATTGGCAAAATAAAGAAAGCAAAAGAGAAGAAAAGGGATATGAATCCCACATTGGAAAAATAGCAAAATGTCAAGGCTTCTCAAGGCTATATAAGGAGACCAAGTCCTTAGTTTCTAATTGCACCAATTAAATACACTTAAAGCATTGTATTTAATTCTAATTAAATTCCTTTCTTGTTTCTCTTATTTTAGAGTGTAGAGAGGTGTGAATTATTTTATGCTTTGAGAGAGTGTGAGTGTATTGGTGTGGTAGTCTTGAGAGAATAGTCTGTGTGATTGTAATAATTTATCACATAGTGAATTTCTTTTTGAGGGCCGTGGTTTTCTCCTGGTTTTGGAGTTTTCCACGTAAATTATTGTGTTGTGGTGATTGTTATTATTTTCTATTTCATTTCTCTGTAATTTCTGATATTTAGCATATTTCTAGGGAGGTTTTGGGGAGGTTATTTTCCCAAAATGTTTCTTCTTCTTCAATGACTGAGGAGCTTGAGATGATTAAAAGAGGGCAATGTAGAGTCATCTTGGTTAATTTATCCTTGCCATTATCAACAAAATTATTTGAAAGAGCAACAGAAATGGAGATGATGCAAAAGGATTATGTGTGGATCGCTACGGACGCATTCACAAATCTTGTACATTCCGTTAATGCCTCAAGCATCTCTTCAATGCAACAAATTGTTGGAGTCAAGAGCTACTTCCCAAAAAATGAACCCCATTTTCCGTATTTCTTTAAACGATTCCGCAAAAGATTTTTCTCTGAATTTCCTGACGAAGACAACCATGAGCCTGGAATTTACGCTGTGCAGGCCTATGATGCTGTATGGACAGTTTGTCAAGCAATGATTGAAAGTAATTACCAGGAGGGAAAATTGCTACATACAATTTTGGGAAGTAAATTTCAAGGATTGAATGGGAAAATTGAATTCATTGACCGCAAATTAGCTCCATTGCGTACATTTCAGATTATTAATGTGGTGGGAAAGAGTTATAGCACACTTGGTTATTGGTCAGACGCATTTAAATTCTCAAAGAGAGTAGATGGAAAAGTTGCAAACAATTCTTCAATGAAGAGTTTGGTACCAGTGCTGTGGCCTGGTTTTTCTCTAACAACTCCAAGGGGATGGGCTATTCCAACAGAAGTACATCCTCTGAGAATTGGCGTGCCTAACGGATCAGTTTTTGAAGAATTCCTCACTGTGAGTAGAGAATCCGGCGATTCCTTTGGAGGGTATGTCATCGATCTCTTCCACTTAACAGTTCAAAACTTGCCATATTTCCTCCCATACAAATTTTTTCGCTTCAATGACGCGTATGATGATCTAGTGCGGCAAATTTATTTGAAGGTGAGAGAATTTTTCACCGACTTTCATTATTAGTTTACTCTCTATTAATTTCATTAATTGTTTTATGAAATCGAAATAAATTTTTATAACAAATAGTTGACTTTAGAGCAAATCATTAAAATTTTACCAACTAAATTAGTTAGTATTAGCCATTATAAAAAATTTAATACACTAACTTTGGTCCTTGAAATTCATGCATGGGATGAATTGTAGAAATTTGATGCAGTAGTGGGCGATGTAGCCATAGTATCAAGACGATTTGAATATGCAGAATTCACACAACCCTACACACAATCAGGACTGCTTATGGTTGTGCCAGTGCAAAAGCTAACTAATAAAGCATTACTATTCATGAAGCCATTCACAAAAGGTATGTGGGTTTTAACTGGAGTTATAACGATCTACAATGGCTTTGTGATTTGGCTTATAGAGCGAAAACACTCCTCCGAGCTCAGAGGCTCAGCTCTCAATCAAATTGGCATCTTGATTTGGTTGTCCTTCTCTACACTCTTTTCTTTACATGGTAATTAATTATAAGATTCTCCCTTTCTACTTTTTCTATTCAATTGAGATTTATATTAAAGCCGGTTTTCAAATTTTACAAATATAGATTTAAAATGTCACTTTTTTTCTTTTAGGTGAAAAGTTACACAGCAATTTATCTAGGATGGCAATGGTGGTATGGCTGTTTGTGGCTCTAGTCATCACCCAAACGTACACAGCTAACCTATCCAGCATACTCACAGTGCAAAAGCTCGAACCCACAGTAACCAACATTGAAACACTTCAGAACAGCAATTCAATGGTTGGATATTGCAAGGGATCTTATCTTGCTACATATTTGGTTGATGTCTTGAATTTCAAGCGCAATAACATTAAAAATTACTCCTCTGCAAATGAATACGCTCAAGCTCTTCGAACCAGAGAAATAGCAGCTGTTTTCCTTGAAGTTCCGTTAGCCAAATTGTTTCTTGCGAAGTACTGCGAGGAGTTCACTGTAGCTGGACCGACATTCAAAGTTGGAGGATTCGGATTCGTAAGTTTACTATCAATTATTATCTTTTTTTGTTTTTTGAAAAGTACTCAAAACTCTTTTGTACAAAAACGATTCTAATGCATCATTAAGTATATATGTAGTCCTAAATGCACCTTGGAAATTTTACGTCAGGCTTGCGGAATCAAGAGAGTTAAGATTATGATATAATGAAAATGTTAACTTTTCGTCTCAGGTTTTCCCAAGGGATTCTGAACTTATTCCTGACATAAACAAATCACTACTAAATTTATACGAAACCGGTAAGCTTCGGGATTTGGAGCAGAAAATGCTTGAAAGAGAGAAGTGTGAGGAAGAGGATTCAAATGATCAACATGTGAACAATCCAAAGAAAATGAAGAACAAAGTGAAGAACAATTGAGAGAGATTTGAGAGGGAAAACTATTAGGGTTTCCTTGCATTGAAGAATAGTGTTAGGTTACAAGAAAGAGGAATATATATACAAACTAATAAAAAGACTAAACTAACCTTACAAAACTAATTAATTACATAAATAGTAATACATGAATAATACATATATTTATTACTCTAATATCTCCCCACAAACTCACGATGCGGCAGCAGAAAGCATCGAGAGTTTGCCAACGAGAAAACGAAAACGTGAAATAGTATGCGACTTGGTAAAGAAATCTGCAAGCTGCAAGGAAGAAGGAACAAAAGGCAATGTAATAGTGCCATGCTTAAGGTGGTGGCGAGTAAAATGACAATCAATCTCAATGTGCTTGGTTCGTTCATGAAAAACTGAGTTATGAGCAATCTGAATAGAACTCTGATTGTCACAAAATATCGGAGTCGAGTGAGAAAGATGAACACCCATATCAGCTAGTAACCAGCGTAACCAAACAATCTTTGTGGTAGTAGATGCCATAGCACGATACTCTGCTTCGGTAAAAGATTTAGAAACAACAGTTTGTTTCTTACTCTTCCATGAGATAAGAGAATCACCCAAAAAGATACAGAAACCAGTAACAGACTTACGATCAGTGGAATCATGACCCCAATCAGCATCAGAATAGGCACGCAGCTGTAAGGACGAGGTGGAAGGAAGTAGAAGACTTTGAAAGATAGTACCCCGTAGATACTGTAAAATACGAAGGACCGCCGCCCAATGGATGGTAGTGGGAGAGGCAACAAACTGACTGACAATGTGAACAGCATAGGCAATATCTGGACGAGTGATAGTAAGGTAGACCAGACTGCCGACAATAGTGCGATACAATGTAGGATCTGACAAGGGAGTACCATCAGAAGGAGAGTACCGAGCATTAAGCTCAGATGGAGTATCAGCAGTCCTAATATCAGTGAGAGGAGCACGCTCAAGAATTTCAGTGGTGTACTTAGACTGAGAGAGAAGATAACCTTTCGGAGAAACTGCAACTTCTATACCCAAAAAGTACCGCAGAGAACCCAGATCCTTCATTTCAAATTGACGGGTTAATTCTGACTTTAGCACTGCAATCCCATCAACATCATCACCAGTAATAATCATATCATCGACATATAGAGAGAGCAAAATACGACCAGTATTGGTACATTTGACAAAAAGAGCCGAGTCATGATTACTGGAAGAAAACCCAAGAGAAGTGATAACAGTAGAAAACTTCTCAAACCAAGCTCGAGGAGCCTGTTTGAGACCATATAAAGATTTCTTAAGCTTGCAAACTTCTCCAGGATTATGGGAGACACCAGGTGGTGGAGCCATGTAAACTTCTTCATGCAAATCACCATTCAAGAAAGCATTTTTGACATCCATCTGATAGATATGCCACTGACGGATAGATGCAACTGCAATAAGAGTACGAACAGTAGTCATCTTTGCAATAGGGGCAAAGGTCTCCTCATAGTCCATACCATATTGTTGAGAGAACCCCTTTGCAACCAATCTAGCTTTGTAACGCTCAACAGATCCATCAGACTTCGTTTTGATCTTATATACCCAACGAGAACCAACTGTACGTTTACCAGGCGGTAAAGAAACCAAATCCCAAGTATCTGTTTTATGCAAAGCAGAAAGTTCCTCATTCATAGCTTGCTGCCACAGTGGATCAAGAACTGCCTCTTTATAGGATGAGGGCTCAGAGAGAGAGTGAATTGATGCTAAAAAGGAAGAGAAAGAATTGGAATAACAAGAATAAACAAAATCTGGGAGTTGAGTAGACTTACGAGTACGCTGAGGATAACGAGGAGAAGGATCTACAATGGCAGAAGGTGTTGGGTAGACTGTAGGTGGAGAGGGAGTATCAGCTGGAGACGATGAGGTACCAGTATCTGCAGAATCAATTGTGCGAGCCCTGCGAGAAGAATGGAGTGGAAAAGGAACTATAGGAACAATAGAGGAATCAGAAACTGTGTTAGAAGGAACCTGCGGAGAGAGACTATCAGTATGATCAGAAAATGGATCAATATGAATGAGATCAGATTTGGTGACATTGTGAGCAGCAGCAGGAATAGAAAAGAGAGGTATATGTTCAAGAAACAGAACATGACGAGATACATATAACTTTTTCAAAACAGGATCAAAACAACGATAACCCTTTTGTCCCTCACCATAACCAAGGAACACACAAATGGCAGAGCGAGACGATAATTTTGTGCGCTCTACATGAGGACGAAGGACAAAACAAGTAGAGCCAAAAACTCGCAAGAGAGAATAATCAGGAGCATGCCCATATAATTTTTCAAAAGGGGACAAACCTGAAGTGAGAGACGATGGGATTTTATTGATGACATGGACTGCAGTAAGAACTGCTTCTCCCCAGAACTCACTAGGAACAGAAGAAGACAACAAAAGAGAACGAGCAGTTTCAACAATGTGTCTATGTTTTCTTTCAGCAACGCCATTTTGTTCAGGAGTGTCTGTACAAGAAGATTGGTGAACAGTTCCATCAAAAGCAAGTAATTCACAAAATTTATTAGATGTATATTCACCACCTAAGTCACATCTAAAACACTTAATAACAGCAGAGTGTTGAGTTTTTACAAGAGCTCGGAAATTACTATAAATGCTAAAGAAGTCAGAACGATGTTTCATAAGATAAACCCAACAAAAACGAGTGCAATCATCAATAAACGAAACATAATATCGAGACCCTCCTTTTGTAGCAATTGGAGAAGGCCCCCATACATCAGAGTGAATTAAGTCAAAAGGTGCAAGAGAACAAGAGTTACTTCGATTAAAAGGCAAAGTAGAAAATTTAGCAAGTTTACAACCACTACAATCTGAAATATCATGAGTTTGCAAATTCCCTAAGGTTCCCACTGAAGCTAAGAATCTCAAGCGGGAAGCTGAAACATGACCAAGACGAGAATGCCATAAATAAAAACTAGAGGACGAAGGACATAAGCGAAAAGAAGACAAATCAACACTGGGAGCTGCAAATACTGGTAGCTTCAGCTCATTCAAAACATATAATCCCCTACTTCTACGGCCTATCCCAATCAGCTTCTTGGATTGTAGATCCTGCACATGACAAGAAGTAGAAGTAAAGGACACTGAGTAACCGTAATCACACAATTGACTAACCGAAACAAGATTCATTGTAAGTTTAGGAATGTGATAGACATTAGAAAGAGATAACTGGAATTTAACAACTGAACCAACTCCTGCTAATGGCATAGGAGTGCCATCAGCAGTTGTAACAGAAGTAAATGATACAGGACATAAAGAAACAAAAAATTTCGAATTAGGAGACATATGATGTGAGGCTCCCGAATCTAAAACCCATACGGAGGAAGACATACCTGAAGTACTAGGAGGCGACTGACCTATCGGAGATGAGACAGACATAGCATGCGACTGTGCAGCAATAAGTTTCTGAAGTTGTTCAGAAAGGGATGCAAGTGTGGGAGTTGAGGATGGTGATCCAAATCCAATGGAATCTGGTGATGGCACAAATGCTGCAGTGTTAAACTGTGGAGGTCGATATGTCCGTGGTTATGATTGGTTGACAGACTGTGGAGGCTTGTACTGATATTTCTGCTGTTGTGATTGCTGCGCTCTATTGCCCAATTTAGGACATTGAGACTTCCAGTGACCCTTCTGCTTACAAAAACTGCATTCATCAAACCCGACCCTTGAGTATGGTTTGTTCTCATAGGAAGCATGAGGTCTAGATGGGACTGCCAAAACTGACTGAGTAGGTATTGGAAGAATTCCTTTTCCTGACTGAGACTTGAGGCGTATCTCATCAGCCAAGAGTTCACTCACTACTGAATCAACAGAAGGAAGCAGAGAACGATGCAATATTGAGCCACGAAGGCCCTCAAAATCATCACGGAGAGCCATCAAGAACTGAACTAAACGTTGCTCCTCTCTATTAGCAATATAAGGTGCACATGCTCGCAGTTCTGTAGATTCTGTAAGAGCTAATTGATCCCAAAGATCTGACATTGCAGAATAGAACTCTTGTACAGTCATATCCTTTTGTTGAAGAGCTCGAATATCAGATTCTAACTGATATTTCTTTGCAAAATTAGACTGTGTATACAGTCTGGACAAGTGTTCCCACACCTCTTTAGCAGTGTCATACTTTGCTAATTGTGTACCTATGGAGTGTTCAACAGAGTTGTTTATCCATGTGATAATTTTCGAATTATCTACTTGCCAATTCTCAACAAGCTGTGCAAAATTCTCTACCTTATCATCTGTGGGTTTAATAGATGCACCCGAAATATAATTCCACTTCTTTTTCCCAATTAGAAAATTCTTCATCACATAACTCCAATAAGAATAATTTCTGCCATCTAATTTTGCACTAATGGCCTGAAGTGAATCCTCTCTACCACCATCCATTATAAAATCACAATAATCTATCAAACAAAATTCAACAAATGCAAAATACAATAAAAACCCCCAAATGCAAAATCTGTGAAACCCTAGAAACTGCAATTCATACGAAAATCCAAAAATTATCAAAATCGAAGAGATGCGGAAGGAATACCAGTACGATGCGATGCGAAAACAGATCGAAAATTTTTTTTTCGATCCGCGAAAGCTGTGGATGACATCAAACTAAGTTATAAAGCTCTGATACCATGTGAACAATCCAAAGAAAATGAAGAACAAAGTGAAGAACAATTGAGAGAGATTTGAGATAGAAAACTATTAGGGTTTCCTTGCATTGAAGAATAGTGTTAGGTTACAAGAAAGAGGAATATATATACAAACTAATAAAAAGACTAAACTAACCTTACAAAACTAATTAATTACATAAATAGTAATACATGAATAATACATATATTTATTACTCTAATACAAGAGACTTCCAGTATTAGCTATACTAGTTATTGGGTACTCTTCCTATTAACTGGAGCCACTTCCACTGTTGCTCTGATGGTATATGTTGTTCATTGCTGTCAGAAACTTGAGGATTCCTTTTCCGAAACAACCTGGAAACTCATGTTTGCTGTGATCAAACATCGGGTCTCTATAAAAGTCAATGATGTTGAAAGTTTTACAAACCTTTCAAGATGATCATGTAAAACAAAGAAAATTTGTTACGTCCAAGGGAACCAAGTCAGCAGTGATGGGGCAATTAGCTGAACATATTTTCCATACAACAGTAGAAGAATCGAGAAGATTGGCACGACAGAATTCTATTAGTATATGATTTAATTATTAGGAATTGTTTTTATTATTATAATTTAATTATTATAATTGTTTTTATATACAGATTATTGTTATTAATAGAAACAGTAATTCTTCATTCCTTTCTTCTCCCTCCAAACGTAACATGGTATCAAACCACACTGCTTAAGCATTCATCTATGCCATCACAGACTCTAATTCAATCCTCGACTGGTACATCCACTGGAAGCTTGGCACCACCATTGATGCTTACGGTTGTGGTGAATCCAGCGAACCAGCAGATTGGGCTTAAGCTTGAGGATAATAATTTCCTCATCCAAAAACAGCAAGTTTCAGCTGCTCTTTGAATGTTATTGCTTTTACCGTGAATAATGACTTATTAATAAGTATATATTTGAAATAAATAGAGAGTTGTAAAGTTAATTAGTTAATTTTCTAATTTTCGAATGTTAGTCTTCATAATTTTTAATAGTTTATAGAAATTTTAATTTATTTTAAAAAAAATAATTTATTTGATAATTCATAAAAAGAAATTAATTATGTTATACATTTAATTCATTTGTTTATTTAAAAGAAATATAATGAAACTTAAGAGGGTTTAAAAATAAATTGTACAAAAATAAATAAATTAAGTTTAATAAGGGTCCTATTGGTATTAGAATAGGTATTATAGTAATAAATAATTTTTAAATTTTAAATATGCATGGATGTATTAATAAAATGGGTGTGTAAATTATATTTATGAATAACAATATTAATATTTTTTTTATTAATAAAAAGGAACCTAGTTATATTCTAACCACGCATTGGAAAGTATAAACCGTCTTTTTTTCATATGTAAATCAATATTTCTAGTAATTCTAATTAATTTATTCACACCACCATACAGTTCAGTTCAATCTAGTTTTTCTTCACTAAATTTGATTATCTTGTACTACAACCATTAGATCATTAAAAAATAATTAAATATATAAATTTAATTCCTGAAACTCGTAACTAAATTTTGTAAACAAACAAAATATAAATTCAAAATAAAAAAACATCAAAACTAATCAACAAACTTCAAACTCATATTGTAGTCAATGCTAGTGATAACTCATCCCAAGGACGAGCTACACAAGAGTAAAGAGAACCTGGTGAGACTTTAAGTCAACCACAGAAGAAGAGAATAGACACTACCAGAAAAAGTGGTTTTTCTGACGAACAATATCTAACGAAGTCCAAATTTGGTTGGTAAAAGTCGTATTTCTAACGGTAAAAATATAATCATCGGAAAAGTATAAAACAATATCTATTTTTTACGACAGAATAATTGCCCTTAAAAATGGTGTTGAAAGTCGTCGGAAATACTATGAAAATAGCGCCAACGCTATTTCTGACCATATGTATATAGCCGTCGGAAACATTGACTCTTTTCTGACCAAAACACTTGTTTATTGGAAATGTCATAAAATTTCTGACAATATGTAACTTTTCGTTAGAAAAAAAAAAAAATATTTCCGACCATGGTCTTAGTCCTTAAAAATATTATAATTTCTGACAACAAGTAACTTGACCTCAGAAAAGGTTAAATTTTTCCAACCATAATTTTTTGTCTTCGAGGCAAATATATATATATAACATATTTTTTCCACATATTATCATTCCAACGAGACAAATTTTATTTAATTATTTGAACAATTATATGATACAACACATGCAACTCGAAAGAATTAACAATTTTGGTACCCCATATATATATATATATATATATATATTATCATTCCAACGAGACAAATTTTATTTAATTATTTGAACAATTATATGATACAACACATGCAACTCGAAAGAATTAACAATTTTGGTACCCCGTATATATATATATATATATATATATATATATATATATATATATATTAACCAATATGTTTTCCAATATGGCAATTGAAAGAATATGCTATGTTTTTTCTAATTGGGAGTTTTTCCAAATTCAGCAATTAATTGTTTGTTTCCAGGAGCCTTACCATGTGTCACTGGTCTTAACACTTCAAGCTCTTTTACTACATCTTTCCTCATTGGTTGCTCTGGTACAGGTTTTGTCTCTTTAGTACCATCAAATTGACTCATTTGCTTACGCCATGTGTGACCAATGTGTAAAAATCTTCTATGCCCCGTATAACATACCTTGGAGCCATAAACTAAGCTACGAGAAACAGTCTTTGATGCACAACACGGATATACCAATTTTCCTTTTGTACTCCAACTTGACGTACAAGCATATGCGGGATAGTCATTGATTGTCCATAGAATTGTAGCCCTCATTTGAAAATTTTGTTTAGTGGAAATATCAAATGTTTCTGCACCAACTTCCCATAAATTCTTCAACTCATCTATTAAAGGTCTCAGATAAACATCTATATCATTACCTGGACTTTTTGGTCCTGGTATAAGCAAGGATAAAAAAAATATAAGGCTCTTTCATACACATCCATGGTGGGAGGTTGTATGGGAATAAGACTATAGGCCAAATACTATAACTAACACTCATGTTTCCAAAAGAATTAAACCCATATGTCGCTAATCCGAGTCGAACATTCCTGTGCTCATTAGCAAATGATGAATGATTGGTATCTAATGACTTCCAAGCCTCAAAATCAGCCGGATGCCTTAAGATTCCATCTTTTACACAATTTTCAGAATGCCATCTCATGTCTGCAGCTGTTTTAGATGACATACAACCTCTGAAGTCTTGATGTCTGTAGTAGCCAAAATCTGTTAGGCCCAAATGCAAGCGAGGGTCCAGCCCAGAAGCCCAAAGTATATCACAAGACCAGACCTAGAGCCAAAAATGGTCAAACTACTTGGCCTAATCGACTTGATCAAAAAATGGTCATATATATGGACCTATTACCTTGGTCGCACGACGACCCAGCTATGATCTCTACACGATGGTCCAAATAAAGACAATCACGTGAAACCATGGACACACCTCGAGAACCCTCATGTCATACGACATACGCTCAACAACCCATACATCGATCCAAGTAGCAATAGGGAAATAACTCCACAACATCCACGCTTGGAAAAGCTTCTACGTCGCACGACATAGTATCATTCTCATCTTGGATCAATGTTCAGTCGACATGTTGCACGACATAGAATCATAATTATCTCAAGACAATATTAAAAACTACATGTCGCACGACATGGAATCTCCTTGGTTCTATGGGAGACCAAATCATGATCTACTTTAATAAAGACGATCCTACAAGCCATAATTAAAATCTAAATGTCTAAGTCAAAGAAAGCATCCATAAACTTCCTTGATTGGAGGCAGTAAGGAGGGTAATGATGAAATCACTCAACAGGCAAAAACATCATCCCCCTATAAATGAAGGGTAATTCTCCAAAGACAAGGAGAGGGAAAAATTCACATTCTAGAACCATTAATATTCAGACAACATTCTCCGGCCATTGTTCATCATCTCCGATCATCTTCCGATCAGGGAGAGCTCAATCGCCAGGTTAACAGGAAGTATTACTCACTCATCTCAACTTACAAATATTATATATTTATTAGCATTCGTTAACTTGACCGTCGGAGTGACTTTGGTCGACACCATCTCGATGTCCCAGACGTCCTACGGGTCACGTGCGTTCTATCTTTGCAGGTTGTAGTGCCCCGTATCCTCGAGCGATTTTTGAGCACTACAATTTGGCACCCACCGTGGGGTACGATAATCCCTGAACGAGTAAAGGTAAAGCGCAGCAAATCCGACTATGTCATCTGACGATTTTCATCACGACGCAATGGAGGTTACAGTACAACTCCTTATATCCCGGATGCAAGAGAACACCCAAAGGCTCTAAGCGCTCGAACAAGAGAAACAGCGAGTGTTGGCGGAGAACCAAGAACTGCAAAATATGGTCAATTCCCTCACTATCATCCGTCCATTTGGAGACGCTTCAACGTCCCAGTCCGTGCCATTCGATCAAGCCACCCATACTACCTACTACGGGCCAGTTCGCCCAGACGAACAAGGTACCACGGCTGGCGACCTCAATCGCAGGTACAGAGCCTAACATTCGAGCCGCAGACAGAGCACACACTATCGTACGACATCCTGCAGTCAGCCCGTCTAATGTGACAAGTAGGCATTGATCGGAGGGCATGGCAAGGGCGGCGCAAGAGGTGCCACCTATCTTCACTCCCAATGGAAATGTTGGTTCAACCCAACAAACCATTCCGCTACAGGGAATGTCATCGGGTCCTTCGCATTCAGCCCCATCGAACTCGAACCTAATAAATCCTTAATCAACATTGGCTAACCCCGACTTGGAGCGAAGGTTCGCGGAGATGGAAGTACTCATCCAACATATTCTAGGAATGCCTGCTCCTATAAAGAAAAGCACAACCAATAGCTTTGCCAACTCTCTATTCGTCGACGCGATAGTACTGGTGGAGATGCCAAGAAAGTTTAACTTCCCAGGTATGAAGCAGTACGACGGGACTATAGACCCCGATGACCACATTGCACAGTATCGACAATGAATGTTCACAACTGCCATCCCACGAGACCTAAGAGAAGCATGTATGTACAAAGGCTTCGGCTCGAGCCTCGTAGGGCCAGCTCTGCAATGGTACACTAACCTCCCCAATGTTTCCATCAATTCTTTTGCCCAACTCACAGACACCTTCTTAGAGCAGTTTGCTAGCAGCCTAAAGTAGGAAAAACAATTCGATGACCTCTACACAATCAGCCAGAGGAGGGGTGAACGCCTACGTGACTTTGTAAGCCGCTTTAACAATGAAAAGGTTTCTATCCCTCATTGTAATCAGGCGACGGCCATATCAGCCTTCCGCAAAGACCTGCTTTAAGATTCCGACCTATACAAAGAGCTTACCAAGTATTCTTGCAAGATGATGGAAAACGTCCAGGCCAAGGAATGGGCACAGATAAAGTAGGAAGAAGACGAAGTGAACTATAAACCTAGTAGAGCAAACAGCAGGGAAGACAGGTTGAATAGGAGGGTCGAACAGGGAATAAACGACAGACGTGTCGAGCCATACCCGACAATACGCCGAAGGAACGGCCAAGTATAGTACGAACGCCGACTCGACGACAGACCCCCGAAACCATTCGACAGACCAAATAACAGATTGCCAGAATATAATTTGAGCATTAAACCAGCAGAGGTAATCGCCGTACTCAAAGGAATGGGTAGATCAGTTAGGTGGCCAGACAAGATGATGAGCCCTTCGGACCAGAGGGACAGCTCCAAGTGGTGCGAATTTTATGGTGACCACGGCCATCGAACAGAGTATTGCGTCGCACTACGACTGGAAGTGGCAGAACTACTCAAGAAGAGCCACCTCAAAGAATTTCTGACTGACAAAGGTAAGAATACTTTTTTGGGCAAGGATAGGTCGCGCGACATTGGTCCAATTCCACCACCAGAACCCCCCAAACACGAGAGAACTGTGAACGTCATCTCTGGCAGATTCGAAGTAAATGGAGTCACTTACTCAGAAGCAAAGCACCACGCACGACAAACCGGACGCATGGAAGTCTGACAAACCCGTCCGGCGGACCCAACTTACAAATATCCAATCAATTTTAGCAGCGATGAGCACACAGACTTGTTCAACCCCCACCACAACACGCTGGTCATCTCATTAACAGTAGCAAACTGTTTGATTAAGAGGATCCTAGTAGACAACGGGAGCTCAACAAATGTACTCTTCCTCGGCGCACTAAAAGAGATGCACATTAACGAGTGTAACATCGTACGCCGCTCGACCATTTTGGTAAGATTCAGAAGAGAACATAAGAAAACCATAGGGGAAATCGTCCTTCTCGTCTACGCTGAAGGAGTCAACCTGAACATACGCTTCCTCATCCTCGACTGCCCATCGTCCTACAACATAATCATGAGTCGCCCGTGGATTCATGAGATGAGGGTTGTCCCCTCGACATATCACCAGGTCATCCGTTTTCCTACCAGATGGGGAGTCCACGAGATCCGAGGGCAACAGAAGACCTCGCGAGACTGCTACCAGAACACTCTAAAAATCAGGCCGTCCAACTTATAGCAATTACAGAATGCAAGCACCGCCACTAACAAAGACGGACCAAAAATGGAAGAGCTCGACGAAGTATCCATACATCCGAGCTTCCCAGACCACAAAGTTAGTATCGGCTCCCACCTCCCACAAAATATCAGAACAAAGTTAATCAGCTTTTTGACGGCCCGACACGACAGCTTCGCATGGTCGCACGCTGACATGACCGGCATTAACCTGGAAATCCTGGTGCATAGGCTGCAGGTCGACCCAGATTATCCACCCGTAAAGCAAAAACAAAGGAAGTTTGCGCCTGAACGCAACAAAGTTATCAACGAGGAGATCCAAAAGCTAATCGACATTGGCTCGTGAGAGAAGTTAATTACCCAGACTGGCTCGCGAATGTAGTAGCAGTGAAGAAGAAGAACAGGAAATGACGAGTCTGCATCGACTTCACAAACCTCAACAAGGCCTGTCCCAAGGATTCCTTCCTTTTACCACACATTGACATGATGGTGGACACTACAGCGGGCCACGAACTATTGAGCTTTATGGATGCATTCTCCGGCTACAACCAAATTCTCATGCATCTTGACGACCACGAAAAAACTTCTTTCATCACGGAGCACGGCATTTTTTGCTACAAAGTAATGCCCTTTGGCTTCAAAAACACCGAGGCAACCTACCAAAGGTTAGTCAACAAAATGTTCGCAAGTATGCTTGGACAAACCATGGAGGTCTACATCGATGACATGCTGGTAAAATCATTGGTAACGGATCAACACCTCGACCACCTCCGACAGTCGTTCGATATTATTAACAAGTACGGGATGAAGCTTAATCTAACCAAGTGATCCTTTGGAGTTTCATCAGGGAAGTTCCTTGGCTATCTAGTAACTAAGAGGGGAGTCAAGTCCAACCCAGATCAAATCCAATCCATCATAGATTTGAGGTCCCCTAAAAGTATCAAAGACATACAGAAACTGATCGGACGACTCGCGGCCCTCAACCGCTTCATCTCAAAGTCATCCGAAAAATGCAAGCCCTTCTTCGACGCTCTAAGGAAGAATAAATTATTTGATTGGAACCAAACAAGCGAATAAGCATTTCAAAACATTAAGCGATACCTAGTAGACCCTTCCCCTCCTATCCAAACCAAAGGAAGGAGAGACACTTCTGCTCTACCTTGCTGTATCTGAAATGGTCGTTAGTGCAGTACTAGTAAGAGAGGAGGAAGGCAAACAACTCCCCGTATACTACATCAGTAAGACCTTACTCGACGTAGAAATAAGGTACACTCAATTTGAGAAATTGGCTTTTGTACTAGTTACAGCCGCGAGGAAATTGAGGCCATACTTCCAATGCCACACCATCAGCGTTCTCACTACTTTTCCCTTGAAAAACATCCTACATAAGCCCGAACTATCTGGCCAACTAGTAAAATGAGCCATGGAGTTAAGCGAGTACGATGTCAACTACCAACCTCGCACGACGATCAAATCACAAGTATTGGCAGACTTCATAGCGGACTTCACACCTGGGACTCTATAACAAGCGGAAGAAGAGCTTTACACCATGTCGTACGACGTATCAAAGGAGGATTGGACTTTGGCAGTCGACGGATCAAGGCTGCGGGCTAGGGGTAGTACTTACCTCACCCGAGGGACACGTCATCGAACGATCCATTCGATGGTAATTCTAAACCACTAACAATGAAGACGAGTATGAGGCCCTCATAGCCGGACTCACCTTGGCAAATCACTTACACGTCGAACGGATAAAGGTACGTAGTGACTGCCAATTAATTGTAAGACAATTGCAAGAATCCTACCAAGCTCGAGACTTGAAAATGTCGGCTTACTTAACCTTAGTGAAAGAACTATAAGCCTCGTTCGAGTCGTTCGACATCGAACAAGTACCAAGATTAGAAAATACACATGCCGACGCGCTCGCCAACCTCGGTTCCGCACTAGATACCACAGTTGAGCGGACCATCCCCATGGTTTTTTCTCAATGGCCAGCTGTGTGGAAGCCAGCAAAGCTCGAAGTCGAACAAATTTTGAACAAACTGACTTGAATAACTCCGATCTACGACTACCTGATGAACGGCACCCTCCCATCTGACAAGGTCGAAGTACGAAGAGTCAATATAAAGGCTGCCCGATTTTTCATAATAGAAGGTCGACTTTACAAGAGGTTCTACTCCGGGCCCTACCTTAAATGTGTCGACCCGATTGAGGCTCAGCAAATCCTCAAGGACTTGTACAAAGGGCAATGCGGAAACCACTCAGCGGGGAGGAGCCTAGCCAACAGAGCAATCATGGTAGGATACTATTGGCCGACAATGCGATCCGAGTCGCACGACCTCGTCAAGCGGTGTGACCCATGCCAGCGCTTCGCCCACGTTTCGCATCAGCACCCGGAACGACTTCACCCCATCTCAGCACCATGGCCCTTCATGAAGTAGGGGATAGATATAGTAGGAAATATACCAGTCGCTACCAGAGGAAAGGTCTACATGCTAGCCATAACCGATTACTTTACAAAATAGGTCGAAGCCGAGTCATATGTGAGAATCAAAGACTCCGAAGTAAAAAGCTTCATTTGGAAGAATGTCATATGCCACTACGGAGTCCCAAGGGAGATAGTCACTGACAATGGCTCACAATTCATATCATACGACTTCCAAGACTTTTACGACAGGTGGAAGATCAAACTAAGCTATTCAAGCCCAAGATATCCTCAAGCCAACGGCCAAGCAGAATCCACTAACAAAATGATCATATCCACCCTCAAGAAGCGACTCGACCAATACAAAGGGAAATGGGCCGACGAGCTACAAGGCGTGTTGAACGTCAACAGGGGAAACACCATTCTCTCTAACCTACGGCTCGGAAGCTGTAATAGCAAATGAGGTTGATTACCCTTCTTACAGAGTACAACAAGCAACCGAAGAGACAAACAACAAAGAATTACTGAACGAACTTGACACAATCGACGAGCGTCGTGACAAGGCCATAATCAGATTGGTAATATATAAGCAAAGAGTCGCCCGACATTATAACAGGAACATTCGTCTCAAAACGTTCAATATTGGAGACTGGGTCTTTCGTCGCGTCTTCCAAAACACAAAGGAAAGGTAAACTCGGTCCTACGTGGGAATGACCATACCAAATCCCATACCAAATCACCAAAGTAGTTAGACATGGAGCTTACAAACTCCGATGTACAGATGGCATGGAGATCAGCAACAGTTGGAACGCATGCCATCTAAAACAGTATCATTTCTAAAGTTCTATTTTTTTCTTTTTTAATTTTGTCATCCTACGACATCAAACTCATTTAGGCATCGGAAGGCCATTGGTAAATCCAACGGCCAACCCTAACGCTTTTATACAGGTTGGTGTCGCTGGACAATCCCGCACTCAAGGTTTTTCGATTCATGTCACATCTCCACTACAAAGTTATACCTAAACACACAACTTGCTTTTAAAGTCTAACGTTGTACGACAAAATGAAAAAAAAGTTGAAGCATGAAACTATAAAGTTCCACACTTCAACTAGGGGAAAGCAACATCATAAAAACAAGAATCGGTGTAAGTCAAACAACGTAAGTCACACAACAAGTGTAAGTCGCACAACAATCCACCGCTACGTGTTTGGAGTTTTCTCGACGTTCCCGTGCTCTTCGACCCACATCAACCAGCAACTCTACTATATCACAAAAAGTGATTACATGACCTGCATTCAAGGTCGCTATAATACAAACAGTGATCGCACGACCTGCATTCAAGGTCATAAAGCGTATAGCTTGCATTCAATGTCATAAAGCGCACGACTTGCATTCAAAGTTATGAATCGCACGACCTGCATTCAAGGTCATGAAGCACACGACCTGCATTCAAGGTCATGAATCGTACGACCTGCATTCAAGGTCATGAATCGCACGACCTGCATTCAAGGTCATGAATCGCACGACCTGCATTCAAGGTCATAAAGCGCACGACCTACATTCAAGGTCATGAATCGCACGACCTGCATTTAAGGTGTAACATCCGTAATTTTTGTTAATTGTGAAAAATACCCAAAAGTGTTGTTAATTACATGAAAATAATGTAATGTGTTTATTGGACTAATTTTTAGGTATACAAGTGGACCGGGTGGAGCAGTCCGTAAAGAATGCATGAAGAAAAAAGAAAAAGTTGGCAGTGAGTACCGCGACCAGGAATTGCGATGAGCAGCTTGCGGTGAAAATGATGATTTTAGACAGTGAGCACTGCGACCAGTCACCGCGACCAAGGATCGCGATGAGCAGCTCGCGGTGAAAATGTTAATTTTGGACAGTGAGCAACGCGACCAACATCGCGACCAGACACCGCGATGGTTGATCACGATGAAAGCGGTGAAATCACTCCATTGAGCCACGCGACCAGGTGACGCGACCACAGGTCGCAAGGAGCGGTCGCGATAATCGAATTTTTATAAAAAAATAATAATAATAAGAGGCGGTGAGAAGCTTCATGAGGAAGCAAGAGAGAAAAGAGAAAGAGAGAGAACGGGAGAAGAAAAAGAAAAAAGAAAAAGAAAGAAAAAAGAAGAGAAAGAAAAGAGAGAGAAAGGAAGAGAGAGAAAGAAGAAGAAGAAGAAGGAGAAGAAGAGAAGAAGAAGAAGAAGAAGAAGAAAGGAAGAAGAAAGGAGGAAGAGAAAGAAAAAGAGGAAGGAAGAAAGAGATAAGGGAAAAAGAAGGAAAAAGAAAATTCAGAAACGAGACTATGGTAGAAAGGGTATCTAGGTTGGTGTATACGTATTTCTAAAAATTTTATGAATTTCGTTATATTATTTGATTTGAATTTCTATATTTTGATTAAATGATTTGAGATAAATTGAAAAACTTGTTATTGATTTTGAAAATTATTATGGATTTGTGATATCGTATGTTTTTTAATATGTTTACGAATATTGTTTTGTGAATATAATTTTTGTTGAATTGATGAATGTTAATTGAAATGAAAATTGAGTATATGGTATTGTGAAACGGCCCTAGGATACTTGGACATATACACGGATATAGGAGGTTGGTATACCAGCTGGGTTATTTCAGCAGTACCGCACCGTTATTATTAATTACTGTTGTAGCGGAGTAATCCCGGACGTCACAACTATACCAGTGATTGTTGTAGCAGGGCAACCCCGGACAATCACACCGATACTAGTGACTATTGTGGCAGGGCAACCCCGGATGTCACATCGATATTACAGAGACTAGACCCATATTCCAGTCCTGAAATTATGTTGAGTATACCAAAGGGCCAGGATTGAGAATGAATTGAATAAAATGATTATAAAAGAATTGCGAACTTGATTTTGCATGAATTATTAATTTAATTTAGTTACTTTTATTAAATTGATTTCATATGATTTATTTCAGTGATTGAGTTGAATAATGACATGTTTTTATACGATAGTATTGTGGTATTTTTATTATGAAATTTATTTTATGATTTTGATAAATGAGTTTAGTGTACACCCACTAAGCTATATGCTTAGCGCGTTGATTTCATCACGTGTAGGTAACAGGGATACAGAGGGAGAAAAAGACTGAAGAGGTGATAGCTGCAGACTGAGGATCAGAGTCACCAAACTTTAGGTAGTTATATATTTTTGTATATTATATTCAGCTACGCATGCATATACAGAAATTTGTAAAAGTGTGATATACTGGTTTTGTAAATAATTGCTTTATAGTTTATATTTTCTTTTTTCAAAGGATTGTAAATATTAATTATGAATTGTTTTATTTCAAAATATTTGGAAAGTCGCACTATACAGCAGGGTGCGCAATTGATTGATAAATGAATTTGAAGTGTTGATTTTTATATTATTTGAGTTTTTATTTGAAACATGATTTTTGAAAAATCAGAAAAACAGAGGAAACTCTGGCAAAATGTTTTCAAAACAAGTTTTGGATGGGCTCACACTAAAAGCATTTTAAAAATATAACTTATTTGATTTTCAATGGTTTTCAAATTATACAGTGAGTCAAGTCAAGTTTTGAAAACTCAGTAGCGCTCCTTGGATCGATCCAGACGGGTCAGGTCAGAGGGTGTTACACAAGGTCTTAAGTCTCACGAATAAAAAATATTTGCAATTTCAAGCATTAAACCACATATAAGTTATTTTAACGTCGTGCGACAACATAATCTTCTCAAAATTAGCAAAGGAAACAGAGTTATATTTACTCTATCGTACGACAATATATTATCTAAATAAACATTCATTGCAAAACGATATCCTATTAAATGGGAAAATTAGAGTTCAAAAGCCCACGTGGGCAAAATCTTCAAAATACTTAGCAAGAATTCATAAAATCTATTTTACAACCCACTATGGGGCAACATCATCATGTTCTCCCTCAACTTTAGCATCCCCAACCATGGCAGCTGACTGACCGCCACTCAACTGAGCAGGCAACGCTATAATGGTCGTGCCCTCAGGGGCCGGGTCGACACGACATTCTTCATTAGCCTTCGCCTCGACAGGCTGGCTCTTCTCTTTGGCCCCATCTTCATCATCATCTTCCTCCTCGTCATCTGGGCGATTCAGCTCCTCGTGGTCAGCGATACATTTGTCTACCTCATATTCGGCAGCACGACCTTCCTTGTATTGCCGCATCAGGTCAGCCCGTATCTTGACTACTGCGTTGAGCACGTCATCTTCAACCCGATCATACATGGCGTCGTACTCCGATTCCTTCACCTTAAGCTGAGCGCCCAGCTGGTCGACCTTCCATTGCAAAGGTCTGAGTTTGTCAACCTCCGATTTCAGACGTTCAAGCTCAAAGGTCTCCTCCGTCGCATGACGACTAGCCTCGTCAACAGTCTTCTTAGCCTCTAAGCTTGAAGCCCTCAACTTCTCCACTTCTACCCTGAGGCCGTGGTTACTCAAGGCCGAAACAAGCTCTTGCTTGGCATATATCTGAGATTGGAGAGCCTAAAAAAAAGAAATTCATACTTAGAAAATGTTACAATAAAAAAATATATATACTAGATGCACGACATTACCTGAAATTGATGGCTGAGGCCCCAGTCGAACGCCTACGACAAACCCATCTCTTTAAGCCTGCTCTCGTCTTCAAGGATAAGCAGTCGCTCGACTTGGGGCATAATAGACCTAAAGTCAGAGTAGGCAGAGGCATCTTGCGGAACCACGAGGTCGACTGACGCCTCAAAGCCAGCTGCCGAATCATCCCTTCTCCGCTTCTTTCCAATGGAGCCTATGTCAAGTGACTCTTTTCATCCGCTAGGCGGAGGAGGAGGTGCTGGTGGAGTCGCCATCGACTCGTCAATATCTATTTTTTACGACGGAATAATTGCCCTTAAAAATGATGTTGAAAGTCGTCAGAAATACTATGAAAATAGCGCCAAGCTTTGGCGCCAACACTATTTCTAACCATATGTATATAGCCGTCGGAAAAATTGACTATTTTCTGACCAAAACACTTATTTCTTGGAAATATCATAAAATTTCTGACAATATGTAACTTTTCGTTAGAGAAAAAGAAAATATTTCCGACCATGGTCTTGGTCTTTAAAAATATTATAATTTTCGACAAAAGTAACTTGTCCTCAGAAAAGGTTAAATTTTTCCGCCCATAATTTTTTGTCTTCAAGGCAAATATATATATAACATATTTTTTCCACATATTATCATTCCAAAGAGACAAATTCTATTTAATTATTTGAACAATTATATGATACAACACATGCAACTCGAAAGAATTAACAATTTTGATACCCCATATATATATATATATATATATATATATATATATATATATTAACCAATATGTTTTCCAATATGACAATTGAAAGATTATGCTATGTTTTTTCTAATTGGGAGTTTTTCCAAATCCAGCAATTAATTGTTTGTTTCCAGGAGCCTTACCATGTGTCATTGGTCTTAACATTTCAAGCTCTTTTACTACATCTTTCCCCATTGGTCGCTCTGGTGCAGGTTGTCTCTTTAGTACCATCAAATTGACTTATTTGCTTACGCCATGTGTGACCAATGTGTAAAAATCTTCTATACCCCGTGTAACATACCTTGGAGCCATAAACTAAGCTACGAGAAACAGTCTTTGATGTATAACACGGATATGCCAATTTTCCCTTTGTACTCCAACCTGACACACAAGCATATGCGGGATAGTCATTGATTGTCCATAGAATTGCAGCCCTCATTTGAAAATTTTGTTTAGTGAAAATATCAAATGTTTCTGCACCAACTTCCCATAAATTATTCAACTCATCTATTAAAGGTCTCAGATAAACATCTATGTCATTACCTGGACCTTTTGGTCCTGCTATAAGCAAGGATAAAAAAAATATAAGGCTCTATCATACATATCCATGGTGGAAGGTTGTATGAGAATAAAACTATAGGCCAAATACTATAACTAACACTTATGTTTCCAAAAGAATTAAACCCATCTATCGCCAATCCGAGTCGAACATTCCTGTGCTCATTAGGAAATGATGAATTATTGGTATCTAATGACTCCCAAGCCTCAGAATCAGCCAGATGCCTTAAGATTCCATCTTTTACATGATTTTCAGAATGCCATCTCATGTCTGTAGCTGTTTTAGATGACATATACAACCTCTGAAGTCTTGATGTCTGTAGTAGCCAAAATCTGTTAGGCCCAAATGCAAGTGAGGGTCCGGCCCAGAAATCCAAAGTATATCACAAGACCAGACCTAGAGTCAAAAATGGTCAAACTACTTGGCCTAATCTCCTTGATCAAAAAATGGTCATACTACATGGACCTATTACCTTGGTCGCACAACGACCCAACTATGATTTCTACACGGTGGTCCAAATAAAGACCATCACGTGAAACCATGGACACACCTCGAGAACCCTCATGTCGTACGACATACACTCAATAACCCACACATCGATCCAAGTAGCAACAAGGAAATAACTCCATAACGTCTACGCTTGGAAAAGCTTCTACGTCGCATGACATAGTATCATTCTCATCTCGGGTCAATGTTTAGTCGACACGTCGCACGATATAGAATCATAATTATCTCAAGACAATTGTCAAAACTACATGTCGCACGACATGGAATCTCCTTGGTTATGTGGGAGACCAAATCATAATCTACTTTAATAAAGACGATCCTACAAGCCATAATTAAAATCTAAACGGCTAAGTCAAAGAAAGCATCCATAAACTTCCTTAATTGGAGGCAGCAATGAGGGTAATGATGAAATCACTCAACGGGCAAAAACATCATCCCCCTATAAATGAAGGGCAGTTCTCCAAAGACAAGGGGAGGAAAAAACTCACATCCTAGAACCATCAATATTCAGACAACATTCTCCGGCCATTATTCATCATCTTCGATCATCTTCCGATCGCAGCCCGATTAGCCGATCTCACATCTCTTTCGATCAGGGAGAGCTCAATCGCCAGGTTAACAGGAAGTATTACTCACTCAACTCAACTTAAAAATATTATATATTTATTAGCATTCGTTAACTTGACCGTCGGAGTGACTTTGGTTGGCACCACCCCAGTGTCCCAGACGTCCTACGGGTCACGTGCATTCTATCTTTGCAGATTGTAGTGCCCCGTGTTCTCGAGCGATTTTTGAGGACTACAATGTCAGCAAAAAATATCTCAAAATTTTCCATGGTATCTTTTTATCCTGTCTTCTACCACTTTCATTATCTGTGTTCCACCTAGAAAGCTTACAAGTTGGGTATTCAGATGCATCTGTAAGTTCTTTATAGTAAATCACACAATCATGTTTACACGAGTCAATCTTTTCATAATGTAGTCCAAGATCTTTAACAATTTTGTTTGCATCATAATATCTAGTTGGTAGCTTCTCACACATAGGAAATACAAAAATTCCAACAAAATACTGCATGATTTGTCACTCCAACCGTTTTTGCATTTTAGGTGCATTAACTTCACAATAAAAGCCAAATTATAATACTTTTCACAATTTTGATATAATGGTTGCTCAGCCTTATCTAATAACTTATAAAATTTATCTGCATCCCTATTTGGCTCTTATGGAAAACTCACTTCAATTAAATCATGCATGTTATCATATTGCTCTTCATTTTATCATGTCAAATTCATCATCATCACTATCACTATCGTTACCACTATACCCATCATCCCCATGCAAAAACCACATATTATAAGTAGGCATAAAATCATTACGTAAGATATGCAAATATAACTCAGATTGATCTAATTTGAACTTGTTGTAACATTTGATGCAAGGACAAAACATTTTCAACTCACCTTCCTTAGCATGCTTCTTTGCGTACTCAACAAAATTTTTAAATCCATTAAAATACTCAATTGTGTTTTTTTTTTTTTTGACTTGATCCAAGATTTGTCAATCCGCATTATTTGTATATTTGTTAAAATAATTTTTATTCAAGTCAGATAGTATGTACTAATAAATAAATAAATGCAAATAAAAGAATAAAAATAACATAGCATAATATAACACAACAGAATATATGCTTGGACAAATTTCGTTTTCATCTCTAAGTGTGCCCCCCTGCAAACTAATTCTGCCAAAAAAAAAAAAGTTTCACACTCAATCTCACACACAAACACCAAACTCGAAAAAAAAAAAAAAAACTTACAGATTTCAAGTCAAAATCCAAAACCCATAAAAAAAAAACCTCATTTTCTTTACCAAATAATTACTATTTGTCTATTGTTTCACAATATTTACCTTCGACGAGAGAGGTGCAGATTTCAGTGACAGATCGAAAAGTGATAAAAAAAAACGACCTTTGAATGTGGAGACAAAGATTAACAAAACTCCACATGTTTTTTTTTTTTCAATCTCCACAGGCACTAAGCTACCAACAACAGGAGAATTTACACTGGATAGAAAATAGAGTAAAGACTCAACAAGCTCTGTCTAGAAACAGAGTTGGATGTATGTAAAAAACAATTGATGGGAAAATGAAGAGAGAAGGAAAGTATATGATGAAAAGAAGCTCTTTGTCAAACTTTAAACTTGATATTTTTTAAAGTAATCTATCTAAATTGAATATTGATAATTAATTAATAACTAAATTTGACTTTGAGGCATTAATGTCTCACCAAAAGCAGTAAAACATCTATAGCATTGGATTCAAATAGGAGAAGGGAAACAAGAAAAAGAGAACTGATAAAATAGTGAAAAAAATATAACATAATTGGATTTTAGATTTTGAATCAGGTTTTCTTCAAAATTCTAAAAAAAAATGGAGCAATAAAACATCATTTTATTTAATAGAACTAATTTAGAAACCCATCATAGTGGCTGCCAACTATATATCATCATCTAGCTAAACTGAGACCACGACATTCATCTAACTAGAGAAAAAAATATAAATTATTTAATCAAATTTCTGCTTTCCCCACTATCATTTTTTGATTAAGAAAAGTACTTTTTGAGGGAGAAGAATAGGGTGATATTGATATAGATCTAAAAAAGAAGCCGACAAGGAGTGCATGGATTCAAAAGGAAGAATATAAATGAAAAGCTGTTAGATGCCTGACCAACTTTTTTTTTCCCTTGTCAACCTCCATTGAGATAGTGCCATGCATTTTCTTCTAAAAAACACTTTTATCATAATAATTAATTTGTTAATACCAATTAAAAATGTACAGATGTATCAATAAAGCTCATCGGATTAAAATTTATTAGTCAAATAAAAATATATCTCCGTCAATGAGGTCTATTCTATAAGAAAAATTCTCAATTTATTTTATTATTATTATGTTATAATTAGGGGTAGGCAAAAATCCAACGATCCAAACTGAACCGGTCCAAACCCTATGTTTATTCATTAAGACTTCGTGGATCAATTTTAGAAACTGTGAATCTATCTGCTAATCCGGTATATAAATTAAAAAAAAAACTAATATGTATATAATTATTCTTTTTAAATGTATAGATTCAGATTGAATAATTTTAAAGTTTCATATGGTCTTGAGCAATGAAGAATGATTCGAGTCGTTGAGCGTTAATGGAGCAAAATCAAGAATGGACAATTATTATTGTTTATTTGGAACGTTAATCGAGTCTTGTCCCCCTCTCCTAAATCCTGATTTATTTGTAATAGCTAAAAAAAATGTTATTTGGATTGTTATACAACTTTTGTATAGTTTAGGACGTGAGACTTAAATTAATAGGCTTAAAATATAAATAACAACGTTGTAAAAATCAAGTCCATCGAACCGATCAAACCGAATCGGATCTAACCGGTCCAATTCAATTTGGTTTGGTTAGGATCACTTTACACTTTTCGGTTGGATCGGATCATTTTTCAAAAGGTAGGTCACATATTGTTTCAATTTAAAAATAAATATTCTAACCGTATTAATAGAGTTGAATCCATGGTCATTTGTAGGCCGTTGAACCCTAGTACTATCGATCGACACTACGGAACCCCATGTCGAACTCCCACACCACAACGCCACCCGTCAACAGTTGACCAACAGTCCAAGACACTAAAGGAACTCCATGTCTAACAACATAACTCAGGTGACTCGTCGGCTCTACTAAGTGACCCGATCCATAGTCCATCCATGGATATCCAAATACACGACCCGACCCATCAGAATTGAAATTTGAAGTCTGATGGACTCTGTCAAGGAGACAATCATATTTTGACTATTGTGTTCAACATTCCTACTCTAATTTATTTCATCTTCACAGTTGTCATCCAAACTAGCATTTATTAAAACCAAAGGAAGATGTGAGCCACAATTATAACTACTTGTACAGATACAGGTCAGCCACTCTTTTTGACAATTTTATACTTTAGACTGACACCCATGTGCCAATGCCGACCTAGTCATATAACTTTCATGATTTCATCTTCTTTATAACCCCTATAAATGACACTTCCTTGTCTTCTCCAGTTATCACAAACCTATAAATTTTTACAAAACCAAAAGAGGAAAAAAAAAAAGCGTGTATAACAATGAAAAACATCATCTCATGTCATTTTACCAATATTTGTGTCTTTTGTGGGTCTAGTTCTAGTAAGAATAGGGAATTTAAGAAAGCTGCTGAACAGCTTGGAAAGGTATTTGTAGAGAAAAAGATTCATTTAGTATATGGGGGAGGTAACCTTGGGTTGATGGGACATGTCTCAAAAGCCGCTTATGATGGCGGAAGTCAAGTTTTGGGTATCATTCCAAAAGCTTTGAACGTAATGCTGAAATGTTTAGCCATGCGGATGCATTCATAGCCTTACTAGGGGGACTTGGAACGTTGGAAGAACTCTTTGAATTCACTTCATGGGCCAAACTCAAAATCCACCAAAAACCAATAGGCTTATTAAATGTTAATGATTTTTTATAATGGTCTGTTATCTTTCCTAGATTACTTTGTGGAAAAAAGATTTATCTCACTTCAGGCTCGACGAATCCTTGTTACTGCTTCTAATGTTCATCAGTTGATTGAACAATTAGAAGCCTTTGTTCCCAAATATGACATAGCCGCATCTAAGTTAGATTGGTCAGTTAATGAGGGTAGCAAAAAGTGCAGATTGGTTTGATCTATGCATTTTTTTTTCTTCATTTCCTATTATTGTTTTCAATAAATATTTTATTTTTGGTTCAATTACTTCTTTTATGTTGCAAATGGAAAGAGAACCAGATACCCACACTATATTTTACCCGATAACTGCATTTCTTAATCAAAAATCCCTCTGAACTCCCCAAGTAAAATTGATAATAAACTTAAACAGATCAATTTATAATTTGAACATATTAAATCAATTTACTTGTATTTTTATCTTCATTTTACAATTTGAAAAGTGAAACCCATAAAAATTAAAAACAAGCTGAAAAGGAACTCTAAGGAAAAAATATATATATAGTAAGGAATAAAATCAATTTTATATAGTAAGTAAGATGAGAGTGGTGAAAATAAAACCAATTTTATATTTGTTTGAAATAGTACCTTGCTTGCAGTGAAGAAACTCTAAGAAAAAAATAAAATAAAATGATGACTTTTATTTTTGTCAAAGTAATGTTGTCTTCCATTTTATTTTTTAATGTTAACTTGAAGTAGTGACACATGTTACTTACACTTCTTCAATTTAGTAAAATAATTATGCTTTTGTTCAATGGTTAGACACATCCACCTGTACATGTTTTGAAACATTGTTAATTATATGAATATTTCCAAAACATATCACAGCCACCTAGACATGTTTTGTAACATTATTAGTTATATGAATCTTTGCAAAATGGGTCACAACTCGTCCTTTATATTTAATTAGTGTTTGTAAATCGGCCCTTGATTCAGGGTCTGGTTTCTACATAGGCCTTTCTTGAGGTGTACCGTATTGTCTTCTCAAACTTCCTAGCCTTTTTTTTTCTCTCTGTGCCGCATTTGAATTGGAGGTCCTGAAAAGAGGTTGATTGTCCCTTTTGGAGGTCTCGAGTGGGAGATTGATATGTCACTCATTGTTGATTCCGGTACCACACCCACATTCGTTGATGAAACTGAGACCTAATTCATTATATATTCACAGGAAAACATTGTTAATAATTATGTATAAAGACAGATTGGTGCATTTCATCAGGAAAATAAGATATACAGGAAGAAGTTAGATACGGTTATGGTTATCGATCATTTATGAGTTTCCTTTGATTGTCAAAACAAGAAAGAGAGCAGATAACTTGTTGAATTACAACCACAGTTTTCAACCCTAAAAAGTAGTGAGATTCTTAGCTCTCTTTTCTTTCCTCTATTTTCTCTGCAACTAAACACTAAAATAAACAGCTCTTTGTCAAACTTTAAACTTGATATGTTTTAAAGGAATCTATCTAAATTGAATATTGATAATTAATTAATAACTAAATTTGACTTTGAGGCATCATTGTCTGACCAAAAGTAGTAAAACATTGATAGCATTGGATTCCAATCTTTGAAGTCCGAAACGGAAATAGGATAAGGGAAACAAGAAAAAGAGAGCTGATAAAGTAGTGAAAAAAAATATCATAATTAGATTTTAGATTTTGAATCAGGTTTTTTTTTTTTTTTCAAAATTCTAAAAAAATGGAGCAATAAAACATCATGATTAGAAGGTTAGCTAAAGATTGAGAGAAAATTCCAAGAAATTAAAAAATTTACACTGTCACTAATAGAACCGTTGTAATTGTAGCTAGCTTTTGAGGATTTATACTCTAATTCCAATACAAGACACAAATAGTATCGGGGTTTACAAAGTTCCAAAAACAAAATTTAGAAAGTTGTAAAAGCTAAATATAAAATAAAATTTACAAAGACTAATTAAATATAACGCTAAATATGTCACTTTCATTTTACCTTTTTCAATTATATAAGTTTTCACTTTTACTTTATTTTTTCAATTATTCACTTTACCTTTCTTTTTCTTTGCTATCTGCCCCATTTGTTTAATTAGTTAATTTGGTATCTACTGCTTCTCACCTTCTCTAGCGCCCATCCCTAATTTTCACCATTGAGAATCATCTTTTGTTCAGGAGAAAGCACAAGTCCTCTTCAATCTCAGGAATAGTCCTCTTCAAAATTAATTGTGTTGCTTGTTCAATGATACCTAAATATTATATTTATACATTAAATATTATAAATGATAGTCATGGCAAGGAGAAACAAGCGTCATGCTAATACTTATGCTGAGCAATATAATTCTGTCATGTTCGTAACAAGGAGAAACAAACGTGTTACTAGTGCTTCTATTGAGTAACTATATGATTCTGTGATACCATCACTTACTGATGAAGTAACAGAATCTCAAGAATTATGCTCTGATGTTCAACCTAATTCAGAAGGTAGGAATATTTATACTGATTTGATTTTTTTTTATATGCCAATTTAGACTTATATATAAATTGATTGTTTTTTTTTCTATGTTTATTCTATAGCGACGGATTTTGGTTCCATTAAAAAAAAAAAAGATAGAGGAAAGGGTAAAGGTATAAAGGGACAAGGTATGATGATTGAAGTTTATGATAATCGGTAAAAAAAATCAGTCGATTTTTTTTTTTAAAAAGTTGTAACATTTTGTACTTTATGGTGATTGATTAATATAATAATATGTAATGGTAATTTTTCAGGATTGTAACCTCTGAAGCTGTCCGTAATCTAGATGTTTTATTCAAGCAATCCATCAAAGGCCCTTGGGTAACATTTGTTCTATACCTCAAACAAGAATGGGACACATTATATGCACGTTTTAAGTTCAACTTCAATTATACAAGTTCTGAGAAAGTGTTGAGGGCAGCATTTGATGCACATGTTAAAATTTGATATTCTGAATGGATGTCGTGTGTAAGACGTGGTGTTTTTGATCATTTCAAGACAAGGGCAGAGCGATACTTCAATGGTCTAAGTCAGATTGGTATTGCAGTATGGTCAGAGATGGTTGATATTTGGCTTTCTACAAAGTGGCAGATAAATTAATTAGAAAATAATACATATGCTATTTGTTATTGCAATATTATTTATTATTTGTTTAACTTTCTTATGATATTTGTAGGATAAAAGTACTAAAAATAAAAGTAATCGTGGTACTAATGCAATAGTAATTTATACTTCAAACTCTGTTCCAATGGCAAAATATAGAAAGGAAGAGGCAATAATTATTTTAACCTTGAATAAACTTTCAAATTTGTGTATATAGTGTAGTTATATATAATATACTTGTAAATTGAATATGAATAAATTTATGTTTATTCCATTTATTCTTTTTGTTTTCTTTTGTTTTTAAATGTAGTTTGATCGCACTGGAAATGAACCTTCCCCGTTTGAGTTCTTCAAGAAGCTTCATAGTTATAAGAAAGATGGTGGTTGGGCTAGTGATAGAGCAGAGCAGATGTACGTAAGTTGTTTTATATTATATATTCTTTTCAATCATTAAACACATGATATTTCTTCTTTTTATTTTATTTAAAATATGCATATTTTATGCATCAATTATTTATTTTAGAAAAAATGAAATCACAAAAACCTACTCCTCAAACTGAAATTCCAAGAGCAAAAGAATGAGAAATATATAAGGAGGTTATCGGAAAGTCTAGTCATGGTGGTGTTCTTGGGTAGGTGCTGGCCTAAAATCTAGTGATATATTTGATTCCTCCACCAGTACAAATTGCCATAAGCGTACTTGCTTAAAGCGTCATGATGAAGTGAAGACCATGAAGAAACAAATTCACAATTTGTCAAATTTGATACATGAATTACAAAATTCACTTCAAACGATGACACACGGGAGTTCACCGTCAGTGATACTACCTTATTCTTTTTAATAAATTATTATTATTATCTTTAGTTTGTATTATGAAATTATATATAATTTTAATAAATATTATATTTCATTATGCAGGATAATGCCACTGAAGATTTAATGTTCACTTGAAGGAGAGTTCGATAATTTAGTTTGATGTCTGTTCATGTCCTATATAATATGATTCTACATTTAAATATTTGGAAAAAAACTTTGTACTTTTTTTCTTATGCATATGTTGACAATTAGGTATTTAATTTCACCTGATATATTGGATATTGGTGTTAATAATTTGATAAAGTGTTTTATTTTATTTTTGTTCTTGCTTTTATTTAGTATAATATTAGTAGATATTTATAACTGATAAGACTAAAGATAAGACTAAAGAAGAAGTCAAGGCTTATCAGGGGTCTGAATCTCATCATGAGTTTAAACAATACAATAGAAGTCAAGACTTATCAGGAGTCTGAATCTATCCCATCAGAAGGAAGTCTGAATCTATCTCATTAGGGTTTTAAACAATACGATAATTTAGAGTTTTCCTAACTTATCTCTAAGTTGTTATTATCTTAAATTCAAAGTCTTTTGTTTTCTTTGTAATTCTTCTACTATAAACATTAATAGAGATCATAACACCAGTGATCTGGTTTTACAGTATTTTATTTACTTCTAAACTTTATCTTGGTATCAGAGGCAATTAGCGACAAACGTCCAAGAAAAAAAAATGTCTTCACTGCCATCAAACACATAAGACACCGTAGGAACTTTAACCATCCTAGTGTTTCTAATATCTAAACTGTTGAAACCTTTTCACCTTTCAGAGGAAAGCTTAGCACTCTTCTGTGATCAAGCTGGATCACAACAATCGTATTCTCTAGAAATCAATTGTTTTTCCTGTTATTCGTGGCTATAAGCTAGATGGCTATTTACTTGGTACAAAACCATGTCCTCCAGAATTTCTTCCTGCCACAACCACAAACAATTATCCTTCACTCAATCCCGCGTATGAAGATTGGGTTGTTCAAGACCAACTCTTATTGAGTATTGGCTGCTTAGCTCTGTGTCAGAGTCAATCCTTGCAAAGGTTGTTAGACTGACTACCTCTCATAAGGTGTGGACAAAATTAGAAACTGTGCTTGTTAATCAAAGTATGGCAAATACATTAAATTACTGGCAACAACTACAACGTACAGTGAAGGGATCAATGTCCATAGATGAATATCTCACCAAAATGAAAGGCGTTGCAGATCAAATGGAGGTAGCAGGACAACCTTTTCAAGATTCTGAACTAATTACTATTGTTTTAGCCGGTGTAGATCGTGAATACGATAGTGTGGTTTCTCTAATCACACATTAGATGACTGTAATTGGCTAGTCTGAAGTAGAAACTATTTTAATGACTCAAGAGAGTTGCATTGAGCAGTTGAATGCCATGAATCAAATTACTGCCAACGTTGCAACGAATCACATCGGCACCAATGGAAAACCACGTGATCATGGCACCAATGGAAAATTTAATCAGTGTTTCTCGTTTAAATGCTGATAATAATATAATTGTTGAGTTTTACTCTGATTTTTGTGTTATGAAGGATAAGGCAACTCAGAAGGTTCTTTTTCGAGGGAAACTTAAGCATGGATATATCAGCTGGACATGCCTTTCATATCTCGTTCAAAAGATCAGTCTCATCCACATATTTTTTCTGTGCAAACCACAAATTCAAGTCCTATTTTGTCTTCGACCATGTCTTTTTTTCCTTCCGATGTTACTGAAAATAAATTTGGCACCGATGTTTGGGCATCCGTCTAGTCGAGTTTTGTCACTTGTTTAAAGACATGTAATGAAAAATTTGCTTTAAATAAATTATTTGATTTTTGTCACGCATGTCAACTTGGTAAGAATTATGCTTTACCGTTTTCTTTGTCAAAAACTCAACACATGTACACCCCTTGAAATAATTCACACTGCTCCTTTGGGGTCCTGCTCCTGTTTATTCCACTAATGGTTTTCGTTGATGACTTTATGCGTTTTATATGGATTTACCTCTAAAACTTAAGTCAGATGCTTTGAAGTGTTTTATTCAGTTCAAGAGTTTGGTTGAAAATAAATTTGATAAAAGAATTAAAACACTTCAAAGTTATTGGAGGGGTCAATATCGCTCTTTTGCAAAAATACTTGCTCAAAACGGAATTGAATTTCGTCATCCTTGTCCACATGTTCATGAACGAAATGGTAAAGCCGAGTGAAAACATCGCCATATTGTTGAACTCGGTCTTACCTTACTTGCTCAAGCGTCTTTACCTCTCAAATTTTGGTGAGAGTCATTTTCTACTGCAATTTTTCTAATTAATCGTTTTCCCACACCTGTTCTTCAAGGACAATCGCCTTAGGAAAAATTTTTTTATACTCCACCAATTTATTCTTCTCTCCGTGTTTTTAGTAGTGCTGTTATCCCTATCTTCGACCCTCTAATAAAAATAAATTTCAGTTCATTCCTGTAACTGTGTTTTTCTGGGTACACTTGAGTCACATAAAGGGTACGGTGTCTTAGTCCCTCGGGTCGTGTATATATTTCATGCCACGTTATTTTTAATGAATGTGAATTTTCTTTTTCATCGGGCTATTTTGAAACTCCGAGACATCTATCTTCTCACATATTCCTTGACTGATTTTAATCCTTGCACAAGTTTCTCTTGATGCAGGACTCTTCTCGGATGCACGCTCTTTCATCACAGTAAGGTTTTCGTATCCTCAACAATTGTATCCCTATCAGGCACGCCCCCTCACCATCTCTCATGCCCTCTTACTATCCACTGTCGACCCTTGCCCCATTTGCTCATGCTGCAGCTGTTGCTGCCCACCTCCCTCTTATCCGATGATCATACAACAGCTTCTCCATCCTTTGTTCTTTTGTCATGCTACCAGGTGGCTCATTTGATTCCTCTCTAGCTCCAGCTATTCTCGCCATTGCCCAAACCAAGTAGCTGTGTCACACAATTCCCCTCCAGCAGCTGTCTCGGCTTTGCCCCAACATGCAGCTGTTTCACCTAAGTGCAATCAACCAATTCGCAGGCCTATATCCGAACATGCACCAGCTTCTCTTTCACTCGCACCTGCGCCTGCTGATTCGTCCACATTGTTGTCGTCTTCTTTGTCAAAGCATATGCCACTATCTTCTTCAAGTGTTGCTCCGGTTTTGGCTACAAAATCGCTTTCACTTGTGCCTACACATCCAATGACTACTAAAGGGAAGGATGGGATTTTCAAACCCAAGTCTTATTCCGGTCTTGCCATAGATCCGTCAGCATCTATTCCCTTACATTTAATTGAGCCCACTACTGTCAAGTCTGCTTTGTGCATTCCTGAATGGAAGACTGCCATGGTTGCTAAATATGAAGCTCTTCAACATAATCATACTTGGTCTTTAGTTCCACCCTCCACCTCCTTCAATGTCATTGGAAATAAATGGGTTTTCAAGTTAAAATTGAATCCCGATGGTTCTGTTGCTCGTCACAAAGCCCGGTTGGTGGCTAAGGGTTTTCATCAGACTCCAAGTATCGATTTTAAAGAAACTTTCAGTCCTGTTGTTAAAGCTTCCATGATTCGTACAATTCTTGCCATGGCTGTTAGTTTTCAATGGAGAGTTCGCCAACTTGACATCAATAATGCATTTCTTAATGGTGAAAATGTTTACATGGTTCAACCGGAAGACTATATGATTCTACTCGTCCAGCACATGTTTGCAAATTACACAAGTCCTTATATGGCCTCAAACAGGCTCCTCGTACTTGGTTTGATAAACTCTAACATACACTTACCCGTTAGGGTTTTCGCAATGCAGTTTCTGATAATTCCTTATTTTATTTCAGGTCTGGTTCTACCATTTTAATTCTTCTGGTTTATGTAGATGATATACTCCTTACTGGGAATGATAATCATTTATCTCTACTGTCACACGAGATCTTCACTCTTGCCTTGCTCTCAAGGACCTTGGTGATTTAAATTAGTTTCTTGGTGTGGAGGTTTATCGTGATGCTACTAGAATGTATCTCAGTCAATCCAAATTATTCGTGAACTTTTACTTCCACATGGTTTAGAACATGTCAAGCCGTGTACTACTCCGGCCATCCTGCGTCCGTCCGTTCCAGAGGGTGAATTTATGTCCAATCCCACTCTATATTGCAGTGTTGTAAAAGCTCTACAATATCTAACATTCACACGGCCTGATATTGCTTTTATTGTCAATCGACTTAGTCAGTATCTTCAATCTCCTACTATGTTACATTGACAAGCAGTGAAAAGAGTACTGAGATATTTAAAAGGTTCAATTAATCAGGGACTCCATTTTAAACCAAGCACACTGGTGGATTTGGTTGGTTACTGTGATGCAGATTGAGCTTGCTCTCCCGATGATCGACGCTTAGTGGTTGGTTACTGTGTTTTTCTTAGTGAGAACCTTATATCCTGGTCCTCAAAGAAAAACATGTGTTTCTAGATCAAGTACAGAATCTGAGTATTGTGCTCTATCTCATTTAGCTGCTGAAATTATTGGTTTAAATCTTTATTAGGTGAACTACAAATTCCATTGCCCCAGTGTCCGATTGCTT
>QUWJ01002114.1:0-54038 GCA_003430845.1 Xanthoceras sorbifolium
AAAATAACAGTTCATAGGGGTTAGGAAGGGAAATTTGGAGCAAAATTAGAAAACTCGTGTATTACAGTCAGAAACGGGATTCGACTGAAAACCTTGCTATGGAACGGCTTAGAAATACTCTATTTAATCAATGAGGGATATCTTAGGGTCATTCCGATCGCAACGCGCAGTCATTCCGACACCATAAAAAAAAATCACAATTTTCATAGGGGTTAGTAAGGGAAATTTTGAGCAAATTGAAAAACTCGTGTATTACACTCAGAAACGGATTCGACTGAAAACCTTGCTATGGAACGGCTAGAAATACTCTATTGTTATCCATGAGGGATATCTAGGGGTCATTCCGATCGCAACGCCAGTCATTTCCGATACCATAAAAAAATCAACAATTTTCATAGGGGGTTAGTAAGGGAAATTTGAGCAAAATTAGAAAAACTCGTGTATTCACTCAGAACGGGATTCGACTGAAAACCTTGCTATGGAACGCTAGAAATACTCTATTTTATCCATGAGGGATATCTAGGGTCATTCCGATCGCAACGCGCAGTCATTCCGACACCATAAAAAAATCAACAATTTTCATAGGGGTTAGTAAGGGAAATTTGAGCAAAATTTAGAAAACTCGTGTATTACACTCAGAAACGGGATTCGACTGAAAACCTTGCTATGGAACGGCTAGAAATACTCTATTTTATCCATGAGGGATATCTAGGGTCATTCCGATCGCAACGCGCAGTCATTCCGACACCATAAAAAAATCAACAATTTTCATAGGGGTTAGTAAGGGAAATTTGAGCAAAATTAGAAAACTCGTGTATTACACTCAGAAACGGGATTCGACTGAAAACCTTGCTATGGAACTGCTAGAAATACTCTATTTTATCCATGAGGGATATCTAGGGTCATTCCGATCGCAACGCGCAGTCATTCCGACACCATAAAAAAATCAACAATTTTCATAGGGGTTAGTAAGGGAAATTTGAGCAAAATTAGAAAACTCGTGTATTACACTCAGAAACGGGATTCGACTGAAAACCTTGCTATGGAACGGCTAGAAATACTCTATTTTATCCATGAGGGATATCTAGGGTCATTCCGATCGCAACGCGCAGTCATTCCGACACCATAAAAAAATCAACAATTTTCATAGGGGTTAGTAAGGGAAATTTGAGCAAAATTAGAAAACTCGTGTATTACACTCAGAAACGGGATTCGACTGAAAACCTTGCTATGGAACGGCTAGAAATACTCTATTTTATCCATGAGGGATATCTAGGGTCATTCCGATCGCAACGCGCAGTCATTCCGACACCATAAAAAAATCAACAATTTTCATAGGGGTTAGTAAGGGAAATTTGAGCAAAATTAGAAAACTCGTGTATTACACTCAGAAACGGGATTCGACTGAAAACCTTGCTATGGAACGGCTAGAAATACTCTATTTTATCCATGAGGGATATCTAGGGTCATTCCGATCGCAACGCGCAGTCATTCCGACACCATAAAAAAATCAACAATTTTCATAGGGGTTAGTAAGGGAAATTTGAGCAAAATTAGAAAACTCGTGTATTACACTCAGAAACGGGATTCGACTGAAAACCTTGCTATGGAACGGCTAGAAATACTCTATTTTATCCATGAGGGATATCTAGGGTCATTCCGATCGCAACGCGCAGTCATTCCGACACCATAAAAAAATCAACAATTTTCATAGGGGTTAGTAAGGGAAATTTGAGCAAAATTAGAAAACTCGTGTATTACACTCAGAAACGGGATTCGACTGAAAACCTTGCTATGGAACTGCTAGAAATACTCTATTTTATCCATGAGGGATATCTAGGGTCATTCCGATCGCAACGCGCAGTCATTCCGACACCATAAAAAAATCAACAATTTTCATAGGGGTTAGTAAGGGAAATTTGAGCAAAATTAGAAAACTCGTGTATTACACTCAGAAACGGGATTCGACTGAAAACCTTGCTATGGAACGGCTAGAAATACTCTATTTTATCCATGAGGGATATCTAGGGTCATTCCGATCGCAACGCGCAGTCATTCCGACACCATAAAAAAATCAACAATTTTCATAGGGGTTAGTAAGGGAAATTTGAGCAAAATTAGAAAACTCGTGTATTACACTCAGAAACGGGATTCGACTGAAAACCTTGCTATGGAACGGCTAGAAATACTCTATTTTATCCATGAGGGATATCTAGGGTCATTCCGATCGCAACGCGCAGTCATTCCGACACCATAAAAAAATCAACAATTTTCATAGGGGTTAGTAAGGGAAATTTGAGCAAAATTAGAAAACTCGTGTATTACACTCAGAAACGGGATTCGACTGAAAACCTTGCTATGGAACGGCTAGAAATACTCTATTTTATCCATGAGGGATATCTAGGGTCATTCCGATCGCAACGCGCAGTCATTCCGACACCATAAAAAAATCAACAATTTTCATAGGGGTTAGTAAGGGAAATTTGAGCAAAATTAGAAAACTCGTGTATTACACTCAGAAACGGGATTCGACTGAAAACCTTGCTATGGAACGGCTAGAAATACTCTATTTTATCCATGAGGGATATCTAGGGTCATTCCGATCGCAACGCGCAGTCATTCCGACACCATAAAAAAATCAACAATTTTCATAGGGGTTAGTAAGGGAAATTTGAGCAAAATTAGAAAACTCGTGTATTACACTCAGAAACGGGATTCGACTGAAAACCTTGCTATGGAACGGCTAGAAATACTCTATTTTATCCATGAGGGATATCTAGGGTCATTCCGATCGCAACGCGCAGTCATTCCGACACCATAAAAAAATCAACAATTTTCATAGGGGTTAGTAAGGGAAATTTGAGCAAAATTTGAAAACTCGTGTATTACACTCAGAAACGGGATTCGACTGAAAACCTTGCTATGGAACTGCTAGAAATACTCTATTTTATCCATGAGGGATATCTAGGGTCATTCCGATCGCAACGCGCAGTCATTCCGACACCATAAAAAAATCAACAATTTTCATAGGGGTTAGTAAGGGAAATTTGAGCAAAATTTGAAAACTCGTGTATTACACTCAGAAACGGGATTCGACTGAAAACCTTGCTATGGAACGGCTAGAAATACTCTATTTTATCCATGAGGGATATCTAGGGTCATTCCGATCGCAACGCGCAGTCATTCCGACACCATAAAAAAATCAACAATTTTCATAGGGGTTAGTAAGGGAAATTTGAGCAAAATTTGAAAACTCGTGTATTACACTCAGAAACGGGATTCGACTGAAAACCTTGCTATGGAACGGCTAGAAATACTCTATTTTATCCATGAGGGATATCTAGGGTCATTCCGATCGCAACGCGCAGTCATTCCGACACCATAAAAAAATCAACAATTTTCATAGGGGTTAGTAAGGGAAATTTGAGCAAAATTAGAAAACTCGTGTATTACACTCAGAAACGGGATTCGACTGAAAACCTTGCTATGGAACTGCTAGAAATACTCTATTTTATCCATGAGGGATATCTAGGGTCATTCCGATCGCAACGCGCAGTCATTCCGACACCATAAAAAAATCAACAATTTTCATAGGGGTTAGTAAGGGAAATTTGAGCAAAATTTGAAAACTCGTGTATTACACTCAGAAACGGGATTCGACTGAAAACCTTGCTATGGAACTGCTAGAAATACTCTATTTTATCCATGAGGGATATCTAGGGTCATTCCGATCGCAACGCGCAGTCATTCCGACACCATAAAAAAATCAACAATTTTCATAGGGGTTAGTAAGGGAAATTTGAGCAAAATTAGAAAACTCGTGTATTACACTCAGAAACGGGATTCGACTGAAAACCTTGCTATGGAACGGCTAGAAATACTCTATTTTATCCATGAGGGATATCTAGGGTCATTCCGATCGCAACGCGCAGTCATTCCGACACCATAAAAAAATCAACAATTTTCATAGGGGTTAGTAAGGGAAATTTGAGCAAAATTAGAAAACTCGTGTATTACACTCAGAAACGGGATTCGACTGAAAACCTTGCTATGGAACGGCTAGAAATACTCTATTTTATCCATGAGGGATATCTAGGGTCATTCCGATCGCAACGCGCAGTCATTCCGACACCATAAAAAAATCAACAATTTTCATAGGGGTTAGTAAGGGAAATTTGAGCAAAATTTGAAAACTCGTGTATTACACTCAGAAACGGGATTCGACTGAAAACCTTGCTATGGAACGGCTAGAAATACTCTATTTTATCCATGAGGGATATCTAGGGTCATTCCGATCGCAACGCGCAGTCATTCCGACACCATAAAAAAAATCAACAATTTTCATAGGGGTTAGTAAGGGAAATTTGAGCAAAATTAGAAAACTCGTGTATTACACTCAGAAACGGGATTCGACTGAAAACCTTGCTATGGAACGGCTAGAAATACTCTATTTTATCCATGAGGGATATCTAGGGTCATTCCGATCGCAACGCGCAGTCATTCCGACACCATAAAAAAATCAACAATTTTCATAGGGGTTAGTAAGGGAAATTTGAGCAAAATTAGAAAACTCGTGTATTACACTCAGAAACGGGATTCGACTGAAAACCTTGCTATGGAACGGCTAGAAATACTCTATTTTATCCATGAGGGATATCTAGGGTCATTCCGATCGCAACGCGCAGTCATTCCGACACCATAAAAAAATCAACAATTTTCATAGGGGTTAGTAAGGGAAATTTGAGCAAAATTTGAAAACTCGTGTATTACACTCAGAAACGGGATTCGACTGAAAACCTTGCTATGGAACGGCTAGAAATACTCTATTTTATCCATGAGGGATATCTAGGGTCATTCCGATCGCAACGCGCAGTCATTCCGACACCATAAAAAAATCAACAATTTTCATAGGGGTTAGTAAGGGAAATTTGAGCAAAATTTGAAAACTCGTGTATTACACTCAGAAACGGGATTCGACTGAAAACCTTGCTATGGAACTGCTAGAAATACTCTATTTTATCCATGAGGGATATCTAGGGTCATTCCGATCGCAACGCGCAGTCATTCCGACACCATAAAAAAATCAACAATTTTCATAGGGGTTAGTAAGGGAAATTTGAGCAAAATTAGAAAACTCGTGTATTACACTCAGAAACGGGATTCGACTGAAAACCTTGCTATGGAACGGCTAGAAATACTCTATTTTATCCATGAGGGATATCTAGGGTCATTCCGATCGCAACGCGCAGTCATTCCGACACCATAAAAAAATCAACAATTTTCATAGGGGTTAGTAAGGGAAATTTGAGCAAAATTAGAAAACTCGTGTATTACACTCAGAAACGGGATTCGACTGAAAACCTTGCTATGGAACGGCTAGAAATACTCTATTTTATCCATGAGGGATATCTAGGGTCATTCCGATCGCAACGCGCAGTCATTCCGACACCATAAAAAAATCAACAATTTTCATAGGGGTTAGTAAGGGAAATTTGAGCAAAATTAGAAAACTCGTGTATTACACTCAGAAACGGGATTCGACTGAAAACCTTGCTATGGAACGGCTAGAAATACTCTATTTTATCCATGAGGGATATCTAGGGTCATTCCGATCGCAACGCGCAGTCATTCCGACACCATAAAAAAATCAACAATTTTCATAGGGGTTAGTAAGGGAAATTTGAGCAAAATTAGAAAACTCGTGTATTACACTCAGAAACGGGATTCGACTGAAAACCTTGCTATGGAACGGCTAGAAATACTCTATTTTATCCATGAGGGATATCTAGGGTCATTCCGATCGCAACGCGCAGTCATTCCGACACCATAAAAAAATCAACAATTTTCATAGGGGTTAGTAAGGGAAATTTGAGCAAAATTTGAAAACTCGTGTATTACACTCAGAAACGGGATTCGACTGAAAACCTTGCTATGGAACGGCTAGAAATACTCTATTTTATCCATGAGGGATATCTAGGGTCATTCCGATCGCAACGCGCAGTCATTCCGACACCATAAAAAAATCAACAATTTTCATAGGGGTTAGTAAGGGAAATTTGAGCAAAATTTGAAAACTCGTGTATTACACTCAGAAACGGGATTCGACTGAAAACCTTGCTATGGAACGGCTAGAAATACTCTATTTTATCCATGAGGGATATCTAGGGTCATTCCGATCGCAACGCGCAGTCATTCCGACACCATAAAAAAATCAACAATTTTCATAGGGGTTAGTAAGGGAAATTTGAGCAAAATTAGAAAACTCGTGTATTACACTCAGAAACGGGATTCGACTGAAAACCTTGCTATGGAACGGCTAGAAATACTCTATTTTATCCATGAGGGATATCTAGGGTCATTCCGATCGCAACGCGCAGTCATTCCGACACCATAAAAAAATCAACAATTTTCATAGGGGTTAGTAAGGGAAATTTGAGCAAAATTAGAAAACTCGTGTATTACACTCAGAAACGGGATTCGACTGAAAACCTTGCTATGGAACTGCTAGAAATACTCTATTTTATCCATGAGGGATATCTAGGGTCATTCCGATCGCAACGCGCAGTCATTCCGACACCATAAAAAAATCAACAATTTTCATAGGGGTTAGTAAGGGAAATTTGAGCAAAATTAGAAAACTCGTGTATTACACTCAGAAACGGGATTCGACTGAAAACCTTGCTATGGAACGGCTAGAAATACTCTATTTTATCCATGAGGGATATCTAGGGTCATTCCGATCGCAACGCGCAGTCATTCCGACACCATAAAAAAATCAACAATTTTCATAGGGGTTAGTAAGGGAAATTTGAGCAAAATTTAGAAAACTCGTGTATTACACTCAGAAACGGGATTCGACTGAAAACCTTGCTATGGAACGGCTAGAAATACTCTATTTTATCCATGAGGGATATCTAGGGTCATTCCGATCGCAACGCGCAGTCATTCCGACACCATAAAAAAATCAACAATTTTCATAGGGGTTAGTAAGGGAAATTTGAGCAAAATTAGAAAACTCGTGTATTACACTCAGAAACGGGATTCGACTGAAAACCTTGCTATGGAACGGCTAGAAATACTCTATTTTATCCATGAGGGATATCTAGGGTCATTCCGATCGCAACGCGCAGTCATTCCGACACCATAAAAAAATCAACAATTTTCATAGGGGTTAGTAAGGGAAATTTGAGCAAAATTAGAAAACTCGTGTATTACACTCAGAAACGGGATTCGACTGAAAACCTTGCTATGGAACGGCTAGAAATACTCTATTTTATCCATGAGGGATATCTAGGGTCATTCCGATCGCAACGCGCAGTCATTCCGACACCATAAAAAAATCAACAATTTTCATAGGGGTTAGTAAGGGAAATTTGAGCAAAATTTGAAAACTCGTGTATTACACTCAGAAACGGGATTCGACTGAAAACCTTGCTATGGAACGGCTAGAAATACTCTATTTTATCCATGAGGGATATCTAGGGTCATTCCGATCGCAACGCGCAGTCATTCCGACACCATAAAAAAATCAACAATTTTCATAGGGGTTAGTAAGGGAAATTTGAGCAAAATTAGAAAACTCGTGTATTACACTCAGAAACGGGATTCGACTGAAAACCTTGCTATGGAACTGCTAGAAATACTCTATTTTATCCATGAGGGATATCTAGGGTCATTCCGATCGCAACGCGCAGTCATTCCGACACCATAAAAAAATCAACAATTTTCATAGGGGTTAGTAAGGGAAATTTGAGCAAAATTAGAAAACTCGTGTATTACACTCAGAAACGGGATTCGACTGAAAACCTTGCTATGGAACGGCTAGAAATACTCTATTTTATCCATGAGGGATATCTAGGGTCATTCCGATCGCAACGCGCAGTCATTCCGACACCATAAAAAAATCAACAATTTTCATAGGGGTTAGTAAGGGAAATTTGAGCAAAATTTGAAAACTCGTGTATTACACTCAGAAACGGGATTCGACTGAAAACCTTGCTATGGAACGGCTAGAAATACTCTATTTTATCCATGAGGGATATCTAGGGTCATTCCGATCGCAACGCGCAGTCATTCCGACACCATAAAAAAATCAACAATTTTCATAGGGGTTAGTAAGGGAAATTTGAGCAAAATTAGAAAACTCGTGTATTACACTCAGAAACGGGATTCGACTGAAAACCTTGCTATGGAACGGCTAGAAATACTCTATTTTATCCATGAGGGATATCTAGGGTCATTCCGATCGCAACGCGCAGTCATTCCGACACCATAAAAAAATCAACAATTTTCATAGGGGTTAGTAAGGGAAATTTGAGCAAAATTAGAAAACTCGTGTATTACACTCAGAAACGGGATTCGACTGAAAACCTTGCTATGGAACGGCTAGAAATACTCTATTTTATCCATGAGGGATATCTAGGGTCATTCCGATCGCAACGCGCAGTCATTCCGACACCATAAAAAAATCAACAATTTTCATAGGGGTTAGTAAGGGAAATTTGAGCAAAATTTGAAAACTCGTGTATTACACTCAGAAACGGGATTCGACTGAAAACCTTGCTATGGAACGGCTAGAAATACTCTATTTTATCCATGAGGGATATCTAGGGTCATTCCGATCGCAACGCGCAGTCATTCCGACACCATAAAAAAATCAACAATTTTCATAGGGGTTAGTAAGGGAAATTTGAGCAAAATTAGAAAACTCGTGTATTACACTCAGAAACGGGATTCGACTGAAAACCTTGCTATGGAACGGCTAGAAATACTCTATTTTATCCATGAGGGATATCTAGGGTCATTCCGATCGCAACGCGCAGTCATTCCGACACCATAAAAAAATCAACAATTTTCATAGGGGTTAGTAAGGGAAATTTGAGCAAAATTAGAAAACTCGTGTATTACACTCAGAAACGGGATTCGACTGAAAACCTTGCTATGGAACGGCTAGAAATACTCTATTTTATCCATGAGGGATATCTAGGGTCATTCCGATCGCAACGCGCAGTCATTCCGACACCATAAAAAAATCAACAATTTTCATAGGGGTTAGTAAGGGAAATTTGAGCAAAATTAGAAAACTCGTGTATTACACTCAGAAACGGGATTCGACTGAAAACCTTGCTATGGAACGGCTAGAAATACTCTATTTTATCCATGAGGGATATCTAGGGTCATTCCGATCGCAACGCGCAGTCATTCCGACACCATAAAAAAATCAACAATTTTCATAGGGGTTAGTAAGGGAAATTTGAGCAAAATTGAAAACTCGTGTATTACACTCAGAAACGGGATTCGACTGAAAACCTTGCTATGGAACGGCTAGAAATACTCTATTTTATCCATGAGGGATATCTAGGGTCATTCCGATCGCAACGCGCAGTCATTCCGACACCATAAAAAAATCAACAATTTTCATAGGGGTTAGTAAGGGAAATTTGAGCAAAATTAGAAAACTCGTGTATTACACTCAGAAACGGGATTCGACTGAAAACCTTGCTATGGAACGGCTAGAAATACTCTATTTTATCCATGAGGGATATCTAGGGTCATTCCGATCGCAACGCGCAGTCATTCCGACACCATAAAAAAATCAACAATTTTCATAGGGGTTAGTAAGGGAAATTTGAGCAAAATTAGAAAACTCGTGTATTACACTCAGAAACGGGATTCGACTGAAAACCTTGCTATGGAACGGCTAGAAATACTCTATTTTATCCATGAGGGATATCTAGGGTCATTCCGATCGCAACGCGCAGTCATTCCGACACCATAAAAAAATCAACAATTTTCATAGGGGTTAGTAAGGGAAATTTGAGCAAAATTAGAAAACTCGTGTATTACACTCAGAAACGGGATTCGACTGAAAACCTTGCTATGGAACTGCTAGAAATACTCTATTTTATCCATGAGGGATATCTAGGGTCATTCCGATCGCAACGCGCAGTCATTCCGACACCATAAAAAAATCAACAATTTTCATAGGGGTTAGTAAGGGAAATTTGAGCAAAATTAGAAAACTCGTGTATTACACTCAGAAACGGGATTCGACTGAAAACCTTGCTATGGAACGGCTAGAAATACTCTATTTTATCCATGAGGGATATCTAGGGTCATTCCGATCGCAACGCGCAGTCATTCCGACACCATAAAAAAATCAACAATTTTCATAGGGGTTAGTAAGGGAAATTTGAGCAAAATTAGAAAACTCGTGTATTACACTCAGAAACGGGATTCGACTGAAAACCTTGCTATGGAACGGCTAGAAATACTCTATTTTATCCATGAGGGATATCTAGGGTCATTCCGATCGCAACGCGCAGTCATTCCGACACCATAAAAAAATCAACAATTTTCATAGGGGTTAGTAAGGGAAATTTGAGCAAAATTAGAAAACTCGTGTATTACACTCAGAAACGGGATTCGACTGAAAACCTTGCTATGGAACTGCTAGAAATACTCTATTTTATCCATGAGGGATATCTAGGGTCATTCCGATCGCAACGCGCAGTCATTCCGACACCATAAAAAAATCAACAATTTTCATAGGGGTTAGTAAGGGAAATTTGAGCAAAATTAGAAAACTCGTGTATTACACTCAGAAACGGGATTCGACTGAAAACCTTGCTATGGAACGGCTAGAAATACTCTATTTTATCCATGAGGGATATCTAGGGTCATTCCGATCGCAACGCGCAGTCATTCCGACACCATAAAAAAATCAACAATTTTCATAGGGGTTAGTAAGGGAAATTTGAGCAAAATTAGAAAACTCGTGTATTACACTCAGAAACGGGATTCGACTGAAAACCTTGCTATGGAACTGCTAGAAATACTCTATTTTATCCATGAGGGATATCTAGGGTCATTCCGATCGCAACGCGCAGTCATTCCGACACCATAAAAAAATCAACAATTTTCATAGGGGTTAGTAAGGGAAATTTGAGCAAAATTAGAAAACTCGTGTATTACACTCAGAAACGGGATTCGACTGAAAACCTTGCTATGGAACGGCTAGAAATACTCTATTTTATCCATGAGGGATATCTAGGGTCATTCCGATCGCAACGCGCAGTCATTCCGACACCATAAAAAAATCAACAATTTTCATAGGGGTTAGTAAGGGAAATTTGAGCAAAATTAGAAAACTCGTGTATTACACTCAGAAACGGGATTCGACTGAAAACCTTGCTATGGAACGGCTAGAAATACTCTATTTTATCCATGAGGGATATCTAGGGTCATTCCGATCGCAACGCGCAGTCATTCCGACACCATAAAAAAATCAACAATTTTCATAGGGGTTAGTAAGGGAAATTTGAGCAAAATTTGAAAACTCGTGTATTACACTCAGAAACGGGATTCGACTGAAAACCTTGCTATGGAACGGCTAGAAATACTCTATTTTATCCATGAGGGATATCTAGGGTCATTCCGATCGCAACGCGCAGTCATTCCGACACCATAAAAAAATCAACAATTTTCATAGGGGTTAGTAAGGGAAATTTGAGCAAAATTAGAAAACTCGTGTATTACACTCAGAAACGGGATTCGACTGAAAACCTTGCTATGGAACGGCTAGAAATACTCTATTTTATCCATGAGGGATATCTAGGGTCATTCCGATCGCAACGCGCAGTCATTCCGACACCATAAAAAAATCAACAATTTTCATAGGGGTTAGTAAGGGAAATTTGAGCAAAATTAGAAAACTCGTGTATTACACTCAGAAACGGGATTCGACTGAAAACCTTGCTATGGAACGGCTAGAAATACTCTATTTTATCCATGAGGGATATCTAGGGTCATTCCGATCGCAACGCGCAGTCATTCCGACACCATAAAAAAATCAACAATTTTCATAGGGGTTAGTAAGGGAAATTTGAGCAAAATTAGAAAACTCGTGTATTACACTCAGAAACGGGATTCGACTGAAAACCTTGCTATGGAACGGCTAGAAATACTCTATTTTATCCATGAGGGATATCTAGGGTCATTCCGATCGCAACGCGCAGTCATTCCGACACCATAAAAAAATCAACAATTTTCATAGGGGTTAGTAAGGGAAATTTGAGCAAAATTAGAAAACTCGTGTATTACACTCAGAAACGGGATTCGACTGAAAACCTTGCTATGGAACGGCTAGAAATACTCTATTTTATCCATGAGGGATATCTAGGGTCATTCCGATCGCAACGCGCAGTCATTCCGACACCATAAAAAAATCAACAATTTTCATAGGGGTTAGTAAGGGAAATTTGAGCAAAATTAGAAAACTCGTGTATTACACTCAGAAACGGGATTCGACTGAAAACCTTGCTATGGAACGGCTAGAAATACTCTATTTTATCCATGAGGGATATCTAGGGTCATTCCGATCGCAACGCGCAGTCATTCCGACACCATAAAAAAATCAACAATTTTCATAGGGGTTAGTAAGGGAAATTTGAGCAAAATTAGAAAACTCGTGTATTACACTCAGAAACGGGATTCGACTGAAAACCTTGCTATGGAACGGCTAGAAATACTCTATTTTATCCATGAGGGATATCTAGGGTCATTCCGATCGCAACGCGCAGTCATTCCGACACCATAAAAAAATCAACAATTTTCATAGGGGTTAGTAAGGGAAATTTGAGCAAAATTTGAAAACTCGTGTATTACACTCAGAAACGGGATTCGACTGAAAACCTTGCTATGGAACGGCTAGAAATACTCTATTTTATCCATGAGGGATATCTAGGGTCATTCCGATCGCAACGCGCAGTCATTCCGACACCATAAAAAAATCAACAATTTTCATAGGGGTTAGTAAGGGAAATTTGAGCAAAATTTAGAAAACTCGTGTATTACACTCAGAAACGGGATTCGACTGAAAACCTTGCTATGGAACGGCTAGAAATACTCTATTTTATCCATGAGGGATATCTAGGGTCATTCCGATCGCAACGCGCAGTCATTCCGACACCATAAAAAAATCAACAATTTTCATAGGGGTTAGTAAGGGAAATTTGAGCAAAATTAGAAAACTCGTGTATTACACTCAGAAACGGGATTCGACTGAAAACCTTGCTATGGAACGGCTAGAAATACTCTATTTTATCCATGAGGGATATCTAGGGTCATTCCGATCGCAACGCGCAGTCATTCCGACACCATAAAAAAATCAACAATTTTCATAGGGGTTAGTAAGGGAAATTTGAGCAAAATTAGAAAACTCGTGTATTACACTCAGAAACGGGATTCGACTGAAAACCTTGCTATGGAACGGCTAGAAATACTCTATTTTATCCATGAGGGATATCTAGGGTCATTCCGATCGCAACGCGCAGTCATTCCGACACCATAAAAAAATCAACAATTTTCATAGGGGTTAGTAAGGGAAATTTGAGCAAAATTAGAAAACTCGTGTATTACACTCAGAAACGGGATTCGACTGAAAACCTTGCTATGGAACTGCTAGAAATACTCTATTTTATCCATGAGGGATATCTAGGGTCATTCCGATCGCAACGCGCAGTCATTCCGACACCATAAAAAAATCAACAATTTTCATAGGGGTTAGTAAGGGAAATTTGAGCAAAATTAGAAAACTCGTGTATTACACTCAGAAACGGGATTCGACTGAAAACCTTGCTATGGAACGGCTAGAAATACTCTATTTTATCCATGAGGGATATCTAGGGTCATTCCGATCGCAACGCGCAGTCATTCCGACACCATAAAAAAATCAACAATTTTCATAGGGGTTAGTAAGGGAAATTTGAGCAAAATTAGAAAACTCGTGTATTACACTCAGAAACGGGATTCGACTGAAAACCTTGCTATGGAACGGCTAGAAATACTCTATTTTATCCATGAGGGATATCTAGGGTCATTCCGATCGCAACGCGCAGTCATTCCGACACCATAAAAAAATCAACAATTTTCATAGGGGTTAGTAAGGGAAATTTGAGCAAAATTAGAAAACTCGTGTATTACACTCAGAAACGGGATTCGACTGAAAACCTTGCTATGGAACTGCTAGAAATACTCTATTTTATCCATGAGGGATATCTAGGGTCATTCCGATCGCAACGCGCAGTCATTCCGACACCATAAAAAAATCAACAATTTTCATAGGGGTTAGTAAGGGAAATTTGAGCAAAATTAGAAAACTCGTGTATTACACTCAGAAACGGGATTCGACTGAAAACCTTGCTATGGAACGGCTAGAAATACTCTATTTTATCCATGAGGGATATCTAGGGTCATTCCGATCGCAACGCGCAGTCATTCCGACACCATAAAAAAATCAACAATTTTCATAGGGGTTAGTAAGGGAAATTTGAGCAAAATTAGAAAACTCGTGTATTACACTCAGAAACGGGATTCGACTGAAAACCTTGCTATGGAACGGCTAGAAATACTCTATTTTATCCATGAGGGATATCTAGGGTCATTCCGATCGCAACGCGCAGTCATTCCGACACCATAAAAAAATCAACAATTTTCATAGGGGTTAGTAAGGGAAATTTGAGCAAAATTAGAAAACTCGTGTATTACACTCAGAAACGGGATTCGACTGAAAACCTTGCTATGGAACTGCTAGAAATACTCTATTTTATCCATGAGGGATATCTAGGGTCATTCCGATCGCAACGCGCAGTCATTCCGACACCATAAAAAAATCAACAATTTTCATAGGGGTTAGTAAGGGAAATTTGAGCAAAATTTGAAAACTCGTGTATTACACTCAGAAACGGGATTCGACTGAAAACCTTGCTATGGAACGGCTAGAAATACTCTATTTTATCCATGAGGGATATCTAGGGTCATTCCGATCGCAACGCGCAGTCATTCCGACACCATAAAAAAATCAACAATTTTCATAGGGGTTAGTAAGGGAAATTTGAGCAAAATTTGAAAACTCGTGTATTACACTCAGAAACGGGATTCGACTGAAAACCTTGCTATGGAACGGCTAGAAATACTCTATTTTATCCATGAGGGATATCTAGGGTCATTCCGATCGCAACGCGCAGTCATTCCGACACCATAAAAAAATCAACAATTTTCATAGGGGTTAGTAAGGGAAATTTGAGCAAAATTAGAAAACTCGTGTATTACACTCAGAAACGGGATTCGACTGAAAACCTTGCTATGGAACGGCTAGAAATACTCTATTTTATCCATGAGGGATATCTAGGGTCATTCCGATCGCAACGCGCAGTCATTCCGACACCATAAAAAAATCAACAATTTTCATAGGGGTTAGTAAGGGAAATTTGAGCAAAATTAGAAAACTCGTGTATTACACTCAGAAACGGGATTCGACTGAAAACCTTGCTATGGAACTGCTAGAAATACTCTATTTTATCCATGAGGGATATCTAGGGTCATTCCGATCGCAACGCGCAGTCATTCCGACACCATAAAAAAATCAACAATTTTCATAGGGGTTAGTAAGGGAAATTTGAGCAAAATTAGAAAACTCGTGTATTACACTCAGAAACGGGATTCGACTGAAAACCTTGCTATGGAACGGCTAGAAATACTCTATTTTATCCATGAGGGATATCTAGGGTCATTCCGATCGCAACGCGCAGTCATTCCGACACCATAAAAAAATCAACAATTTTCATAGGGGTTAGTAAGGGAAATTTGAGCAAAATTAGAAAACTCGTGTATTACACTCAGAAACGGGATTCGACTGAAAACCTTGCTATGGAACGGCTAGAAATACTCTATTTTATCCATGAGGGATATCTAGGGTCATTCCGATCGCAACGCGCAGTCATTCCGACACCATAAAAAAATCAACAATTTTCATAGGGGTTAGTAAGGGAAATTTGAGCAAAATTTGAAAACTCGTGTATTACACTCAGAAACGGGATTCGACTGAAAACCTTGCTATGGAACGGCTAGAAATACTCTATTTTATCCATGAGGGATATCTAGGGTCATTCCGATCGCAACGCGCAGTCATTCCGACACCATAAAAAAATCAACAATTTTCATAGGGGTTAGTAAGGGAAATTTGAGCAAAATTAGAAAACTCGTGTATTACACTCAGAAACGGGATTCGACTGAAAACCTTGCTATGGAACGGCTAGAAATACTCTATTTTATCCATGAGGGATATCTAGGGTCATTCCGATCGCAACGCGCAGTCATTCCGACACCATAAAAAAATCAACAATTTTCATAGGGGTTAGTAAGGGAAATTTGAGCAAAATTAGAAAACTCGTGTATTACACTCAGAAACGGGATTCGACTGAAAACCTTGCTATGGAACGGCTAGAAATACTCTATTTTATCCATGAGGGATATCTAGGGTCATTCCGATCGCAACGCGCAGTCATTCCGACACCATAAAAAAATCAACAATTTTCATAGGGGTTAGTAAGGGAAATTTGAGCAAAATTAGAAAACTCGTGTATTACACTCAGAAACGGGATTCGACTGAAAACCTTGCTATGGAACGGCTAGAAATACTCTATTTTATCCATGAGGGATATCTAGGGTCATTCCGATCGCAACGCGCAGTCATTCCGACACCATAAAAAAATCAACAATTTTCATAGGGGTTAGTAAGGGAAATTTGAGCAAAATTAGAAAACTCGTGTATTACACTCAGAAACGGGATTCGACTGAAAACCTTGCTATGGAACGGCTAGAAATACTCTATTTTATCCATGAGGGATATCTAGGGTCATTCCGATCGCAACGCGCAGTCATTCCGACACCATAAAAAAATCAACAATTTTCATAGGGGTTAGTAAGGGAAATTTGAGCAAAATTTGAAAACTCGTGTATTACACTCAGAAACGGGATTCGACTGAAAACCTTGCTATGGAACTGCTAGAAATACTCTATTTTATCCATGAGGGATATCTAGGGTCATTCCGATCGCAACGCGCAGTCATTCCGACACCATAAAAAAATCAACAATTTTCATAGGGGTTAGTAAGGGAAATTTGAGCAAAATTAGAAAACTCGTGTATTACACTCAGAAACGGGATTCGACTGAAAACCTTGCTATGGAACGGCTAGAAATACTCTATTTTATCCATGAGGGATATCTAGGGTCATTCCGATCGCAACGCGCAGTCATTCCGACACCATAAAAAAATCAACAATTTTCATAGGGGTTAGTAAGGGAAATTTGAGCAAAATTAGAAAACTCGTGTATTACACTCAGAAACGGGATTCGACTGAAAACCTTGCTATGGAACGGCTAGAAATACTCTATTTTATCCATGAGGGATATCTAGGGTCATTCCGATCGCAACGCGCAGTCATTCCGACACCATAAAAAAATCAACAATTTTCATAGGGGTTAGTAAGGGAAATTTGAGCAAAATTAGAAAACTCGTGTATTACACTCAGAAACGGGATTCGACTGAAAACCTTGCTATGGAACGGCTAGAAATACTCTATTTTATCCATGAGGGATATCTAGGGTCATTCCGATCGCAACGCGCAGTCATTCCGACACCATAAAAAAATCAACAATTTTCATAGGGGTTAGTAAGGGAAATTTGAGCAAAATTAGAAAACTCGTGTATTACACTCAGAAACGGGATTCGACTGAAAACCTTGCTATGGAACGGCTAGAAATACTCTATTTTATCCATGAGGGATATCTAGGGTCATTCCGATCGCAACGCGCAGTCATTCCGACACCATAAAAAAATCAACAATTTTCATAGGGGTTAGTAAGGGAAATTTGAGCAAAATTAGAAAACTCGTGTATTACACTCAGAAACGGGATTCGACTGAAAACCTTGCTATGGAACGGCTAGAAATACTCTATTTTATCCATGAGGGATATCTAGGGTCATTCCGATCGCAACGCGCAGTCATTCCGACACCATAAAAAAATCAACAATTTTCATAGGGGTTAGTAAGGGAAATTTGAGCAAAATTTGAAAACTCGTGTATTACACTCAGAAACGGGATTCGACTGAAAACCTTGCTATGGAACGGCTAGAAATACTCTATTTTATCCATGAGGGATATCTAGGGTCATTCCGATCGCAACGCGCAGTCATTCCGACGACCATAAAAAAATCAACAATTTTCATAGGGGTTAGTAAGGGAAATTTGAGCAAAATTAGAAAACTCGTGTATTACACTCAGAAACGGGATTCGACTGAAAACCTTGCTATGGAACTGCTAGAAATACTCTATTTTATCCATGAGGGATATCTAGGGTCATTCCGATCGCAACGCGCAGTCATTCCGACACCATAAAAAAATCAACAATTTTCATAGGGGTTAGTAAGGGAAATTTGAGCAAAATTAGAAAACTCGTGTATTACACTCAGAAACGGGATTCGACTGAAAACCTTGCTATGGAACGGCTAGAAATACTCTATTTTATCCATGAGGGATATCTAGGGTCATTCCGATCGCAACGCGCAGTCATTCCGACACCATAAAAAAATCAACAATTTTCATAGGGGTTAGTAAGGGAAATTTGAGCAAAATTAGAAAACTCGTGTATTACACTCAGAAACGGGATTCGACTGAAAACCTTGCTATGGAACTGCTAGAAATACTCTATTTTATCCATGAGGGATATCTAGGGTCATTCCGATCGCAACGCGCAGTCATTCCGACACCATAAAAAAATCAACAATTTTCATAGGGGTTAGTAAGGGAAATTTGAGCAAAATTAGAAAACTCGTGTATTACACTCAGAAACGGGATTCGACTGAAAACCTTGCTATGGAACGGCTAGAAATACTCTATTTTATCCATGAGGGATATCTAGGGTCATTCCGATCGCAACGCGCAGTCATTCCGACACCATAAAAAAATCAACAATTTTCATAGGGGTTAGTAAGGGAAATTTGAGCAAAATTAGAAAACTCGTGTATTACACTCAGAAACGGGATTCGACTGAAAACCTTGCTATGGAACGGCTAGAAATACTCTATTTTATCCATGAGGGATATCTAGGGTCATTCCGATCGCAACGCGCAGTCATTCCGACACCATAAAAAAATCAACAATTTTCATAGGGGTTAGTAAGGGAAATTTGAGCAAAATTAGAAAACTCGTGTATTACACTCAGAAACGGGATTCGACTGAAAACCTTGCTATGGAACGGCTAGAAATACTCTATTTTATCCATGAGGGATATCTAGGGTCATTCCGATCGCAACGCGCAGTCATTCCGACACCATAAAAAAATCAACAATTTTCATAGGGGTTAGTAAGGGAAATTTGAGCAAAATTAGAAAACTCGTGTATTACACTCAGAAACGGGATTCGACTGAAAACCTTGCTATGGAACGGCTAGAAATACTCTATTTTATCCATGAGGGATATCTAGGGTCATTCCGATCGCAACGCGCAGTCATTCCGACACCATAAAAAAATCAACAATTTTCATAGGGGTTAGTAAGGGAAATTTGAGCAAAATTAGAAAACTCGTGTATTACACTCAGAAACGGGATTCGACTGAAAACCTTGCTATGGAACGGCTAGAAATACTCTATTTTATCCATGAGGGATATCTAGGGTCATTCCGATCGCAACGCGCAGTCATTCCGACACCATAAAAAAATCAACAATTTTCATAGGGGTTAGTAAGGGAAATTTGAGCAAAATTTGAAAACTCGTGTATTACACTCAGAAACGGGATTCGACTGAAAACCTTGCTATGGAACTGCTAGAAATACTCTATTTTATCCATGAGGGATATCTAGGGTCATTCCGATCGCAACGCGCAGTCATTCCGACACCATAAAAAAATCAACAATTTTCATAGGGGTTAGTAAGGGAAATTTGAGCAAAATTAGAAAACTCGTGTATTACACTCAGAAACGGGATTCGACTGAAAACCTTGCTATGGAACGGCTAGAAATACTCTATTTTATCCATGAGGGATATCTAGGGTCATTCCGATCGCAACGCAGCAGTCATTCCGACGACCATAAAAAAATCAACAATTTTCATAGGGGTTAGTAAGGGAAATTTGAGCAAAATTAGAAAACTCGTGTATTACACTCAGAAACGGGATTCGACTGAAAACCTTGCTATGGAACTGCTAGAAATACTCTATTTTATCCATGAGGGATATCTAGGGTCATTCCGATCGCAACGCGCAGTCATTCCGACACCATAAAAAAATCAACAATTTTCATAGGGGTTAGTAAGGGAAATTTGAGCAAAATTAGAAAACTCGTGTATTACACTCAGAAACGGGATTCGACTGAAAACCTTGCTATGGAACGGCTAGAAATACTCTATTTTATCCATGAGGGATATCTAGGGTCATTCCGATCGCAACGCGCAGTCATTCCGACACCATAAAAAAATCAACAATTTTCATAGGGGTTAGTAAGGGAAATTTGAGCAAAATTAGAAAACTCGTGTATTACACTCAGAAACGGGATTCGACTGAAAACCTTGCTATGGAACGGCTAGAAATACTCTATTTTATCCATGAGGGATATCTAGGGTCATTCCGATCGCAACGCGCAGTCATTCCGACACCATAAAAAAATCAACAATTTTCATAGGGGTTAGTAAGGGAAATTTGAGCAAAATTAGAAAACTCGTGTATTACACTCAGAAACGGGATTCGACTGAAAACCTTGCTATGGAACGGCTAGAAATACTCTATTTTATCCATGAGGGATATCTAGGGTCATTCCGATCGCAACGCGCAGTCATTCCGACACCATAAAAAAATCAACAATTTTCATAGGGGTTAGTAAGGGAAATTTGAGCAAAATTAGAAAACTCGTGTATTACACTCAGAAACGGGATTCGACTGAAAACCTTGCTATGGAACGGCTAGAAATACTCTATTTTATCCATGAGGGATATCTAGGGTCATTCCGATCGCAACGCGCAGTCATTCCGACACCATAAAAAAATCAACAATTTTCATAGGGGTTAGTAAGGGAAATTTGAGCAAAATTAGAAAACTCGTGTATTACACTCAGAAACGGGATTCGACTGAAAACCTTGCTATGGAACGGCTAGAAATACTCTATTTTATCCATGAGGGATATCTAGGGTCATTCCGATCGCAACGCGCAGTCATTCCGACACCATAAAAAAATCAACAATTTTCATAGGGGTTAGTAAGGGAAATTTGAGCAAAATTAGAAAACTCGTGTATTACACTCAGAAACGGGATTCGACTGAAAACCTTGCTATGGAACTGCTAGAAATACTCTATTTTATCCATGAGGGATATCTAGGGTCATTCCGATCGCAACGCGCAGTCATTCCGACACCATAAAAAAATCAACAATTTTCATAGGGGTTAGTAAGGGAAATTTGAGCAAAATTAGAAAACTCGTGTATTACACTCAGAAACGGGATTCGACTGAAAACCTTGCTATGGAACGGCTAGAAATACTCTATTTTATCCATGAGGGATATCTAGGGTCATTCCGATCGCAACGCGCAGTCATTCCGACGACCATAAAAAAATCAACAATTTTCATAGGGGTTAGTAAGGGAAATTTGAGCAAAATTAGAAAACTCGTGTATTACACTCAGAAACGGGATTCGACTGAAAACCTTGCTATGGAACTGCTAGAAATACTCTATTTTATCCATGAGGGATATCTAGGGTCATTCCGATCGCAACGCGCAGTCATTCCGACACCATAAAAAAATCAACAATTTTCATAGGGGTTAGTAAGGGAAATTTGAGCAAAATTAGAAAACTCGTGTATTACACTCAGAAACGGGATTCGACTGAAAACCTTGCTATGGAACGGCTAGAAATACTCTATTTTATCCATGAGGGATATCTAGGGTCATTCCGATCGCAACGCGCAGTCATTCCGACACCATAAAAAAATCAACAATTTTCATAGGGGTTAGTAAGGGAAATTTGAGCAAAATTAGAAAACTCGTGTATTACACTCAGAAACGGGATTCGACTGAAAACCTTGCTATGGAACGGCTAGAAATACTCTATTTTATCCATGAGGGATATCTAGGGTCATTCCGATCGCAACGCGCAGTCATTCCGACACCATAAAAAAATCAACAATTTTCATAGGGGTTAGTAAGGGAAATTTGAGCAAAATTAGAAAACTCGTGTATTACACTCAGAAACGGGATTCGACTGAAAACCTTGCTATGGAACGGCTAGAAATACTCTATTTTATCCATGAGGGATATCTAGGGTCATTCCGATCGCAACGCGCAGTCATTCCGACACCATAAAAAAATCAACAATTTTCATAGGGGTTAGTAAGGGAAATTTGAGCAAAATTAGAAAACTCGTGTATTACACTCAGAAACGGGATTCGACTGAAAACCTTGCTATGGAACGGCTAGAAATACTCTATTTTATCCATGAGGGATATCTAGGGTCATTCCGATCGCAACGCGCAGTCATTCCGACACCATAAAAAAATCAACAATTTTCATAGGGGTTAGTAAGGGAAATTTGAGCAAAATTTAGAAAACTCGTGTATTACACTCAGAAACGGGATTCGACTGAAAACCTTGCTATGGAACGGCTAGAAATACTCTATTTTATCCATGAGGGATATCTAGGGTCATTCCGATCGCAACGCGCAGTCATTCCGACACCATAAAAAAATCAACAATTTTCATAGGGGTTAGTAAGGGAAATTTGAGCAAAATTAGAAAACTCGTGTATTACACTCAGAAACGGGATTCGACTGAAAACCTTGCTATGGAACGGCTAGAAATACTCTATTTTATCCATGAGGGATATCTAGGGTCATTCCGATCGCAACGCGCAGTCATTCCGACACCATAAAAAAATCAACAATTTTCATAGGGGTTAGTAAGGGAAATTTGAGCAAAATTAGAAAACTCGTGTATTACACTCAGAAACGGGATTCGACTGAAAACCTTGCTATGGAACTGCTAGAAATACTCTATTTTATCCATGAGGGATATCTAGGGTCATTCCGATCGCAACGCGCAGTCATTCCGACACCATAAAAAAATCAACAATTTTCATAGGGGTTAGTAAGGGAAATTTGAGCAAAATTTGAAAACTCGTGTATTACACTCAGAAACGGGATTCGACTGAAAACCTTGCTATGGAACGGCTAGAAATACTCTATTTTATCCATGAGGGATATCTAGGGTCATTCCGATCGCAACGCGCAGTCATTCCGACACCATAAAAAAATCAACAATTTTCATAGGGGTTAGTAAGGGAAATTTGAGCAAAATTAGAAAACTCGTGTATTACACTCAGAAACGGGATTCGACTGAAAACCTTGCTATGGAACGGCTAGAAATACTCTATTTTATCCATGAGGGATATCTAGGGTCATTCCGATCGCAACGCGCAGTCATTCCGACACCATAAAAAAATCAACAATTTTCATAGGGGTTAGTAAGGGAAATTTGAGCAAAATTAGAAAACTCGTGTATTACACTCAGAAACGGGATTCGACTGAAAACCTTGCTATGGAACTGCTAGAAATACTCTATTTTATCCATGAGGGATATCTAGGGTCATTCCGATCGCAACGCGCAGTCATTCCGACACCATAAAAAAATCAACAATTTTCATAGGGGTTAGTAAGGGAAATTTGAGCAAAATTAGAAAACTCGTGTATTACACTCAGAAACGGGATTCGACTGAAAACCTTGCTATGGAACTGCTAGAAATACTCTATTTTATCCATGAGGGATATCTAGGGTCATTCCGATCGCAACGCGCAGTCATTCCGACGACCATAAAAAAATCAACAATTTTCATAGGGGTTAGTAAGGGAAATTTGAGCAAAATTAGAAAACTCGTGTATTACACTCAGAAACGGGATTCGACTGAAAACCTTGCTATGGAACTGCTAGAAATACTCTATTTTATCCATGAGGGATATCTAGGGTCATTCCGATCGCAACGCGCAGTCATTCCGACACCATAAAAAAATCAACAATTTTCATAGGGGTTAGTAAGGGAAATTTGAGCAAAATTAGAAAACTCGTGTATTACACTCAGAAACGGGATTCGACTGAAAACCTTGCTATGGAACTGCTAGAAATACTCTATTTTATCCATGAGGGATATCTAGGGTCATTCCGATCGCAACGCGCAGTCATTCCGACACCATAAAAAAATCAACAATTTTCATAGGGGTTAGTAAGGGAAATTTGAGCAAAATTAGAAAACTCGTGTATTACACTCAGAAACGGGATTCGACTGAAAACCTTGCTATGGAACGGCTAGAAATACTCTATTTTATCCATGAGGGATATCTAGGGTCATTCCGATCGCAACGCGCAGTCATTCCGACACCATAAAAAAATCAACAATTTTCATAGGGGTTAGTAAGGGAAATTTGAGCAAAATTAGAAAACTCGTGTATTACACTCAGAAACGGGATTCGACTGAAAACCTTGCTATGGAACGGCTAGAAATACTCTATTTTATCCATGAGGGATATCTAGGGTCATTCCGATCGCAACGCGCAGTCATTCCGACACCATAAAAAAATCAACAATTTTCATAGGGGTTAGTAAGGGAAATTTGAGCAAAATTAGAAAACTCGTGTATTACACTCAGAAACGGGATTCGACTGAAAACCTTGCTATGGAACTGCTAGAAATACTCTATTTTATCCATGAGGGATATCTAGGGTCATTCCGATCGCAACGCGCAGTCATTCCGACACCATAAAAAAATCAACAATTTTCATAGGGGTTAGTAAGGGAAATTTGAGCAAAATTAGAAAACTCGTGTATTACACTCAGAAACGGGATTCGACTGAAAACCTTGCTATGGAACGGCTAGAAATACTCTATTTTATCCATGAGGGATATCTAGGGTCATTCCGATCGCAACGCGCAGTCATTCCGACACCATAAAAAAATCAACAATTTTCATAGGGGTTAGTAAGGGAAATTTGAGCAAAATTAGAAAACTCGTGTATTACACTCAGAAACGGGATTCGACTGAAAACCTTGCTATGGAACGGCTAGAAATACTCTATTTTATCCATGAGGGATATCTAGGGTCATTCCGATCGCAACGCGCAGTCATTCCGACACCATAAAAAAATCAACAATTTTCATAGGGGTTAGTAAGGGAAATTTGAGCAAAATTAGAAAACTCGTGTATTACACTCAGAAACGGGATTCGACTGAAAACCTTGCTATGGAACGGCTAGAAATACTCTATTTTATCCATGAGGGATATCTAGGGTCATTCCGATCGCAACGCGCAGTCATTCCGACACCATAAAAAAATCAACAATTTTCATAGGGGTTAGTAAGGGAAATTTGAGCAAAATTAGAAAACTCGTGTATTACACTCAGAAACGGGATTCGACTGAAAACCTTGCTATGGAACGGCTAGAAATACTCTATTTTATCCATGAGGGATATCTAGGGTCATTCCGATCGCAACGCGCAGTCATTCCGACACCATAAAAAAATCAACAATTTTCATAGGGGTTAGTAAGGGAAATTTGAGCAAAATTAGAAAACTCGTGTATTACACTCAGAAACGGGATTCGACTGAAAACCTTGCTATGGAACGGCTAGAAATACTCTATTTTATCCATGAGGGATATCTAGGGTCATTCCGATCGCAACGCGCAGTCATTCCGACACCATAAAAAAATCAACAATTTTCATAGGGGTTAGTAAGGGAAATTTGAGCAAAATTAGAAAACTCGTGTATTACACTCAGAAACGGGATTCGACTGAAAACCTTGCTATGGAACGGCTAGAAATACTCTATTTTATCCATGAGGGATATCTAGGGTCATTCCGATCGCAACGCGCAGTCATTCCGACACCATAAAAAAATCAACAATTTTCATAGGGGTTAGTAAGGGAAATTTGAGCAAAATTAGAAAACTCGTGTATTACACTCAGAAACGGGATTCGACTGAAAACCTTGCTATGGAACTGCTAGAAATACTCTATTTTATCCATGAGGGATATCTAGGGTCATTCCGATCGCAACGCGCAGTCATTCCGACACCATAAAAAAATCAACAATTTTCATAGGGGTTAGTAAGGGAAATTTGAGCAAAATTAGAAAACTCGTGTATTACACTCAGAAACGGGATTCGACTGAAAACCTTGCTATGGAACGGCTAGAAATACTCTATTTTATCCATGAGGGATATCTAGGGTCATTCCGATCGCAACGCGCAGTCATTCCGACACCATAAAAAAATCAACAATTTTCATAGGGGTTAGTAAGGGAAATTTGAGCAAAATTAGAAAACTCGTGTATTACACTCAGAAACGGGATTCGACTGAAAACCTTGCTATGGAACGGCTAGAAATACTCTATTTTATCCATGAGGGATATCTAGGGTCATTCCGATCGCAACGCGCAGTCATTCCGACACCATAAAAAAATCAACAATTTTCATAGGGGTTAGTAAGGGAAATTTGAGCAAAATTAGAAAACTCGTGTATTACACTCAGAAACGGGATTCGACTGAAAACCTTGCTATGGAACTGCTAGAAATACTCTATTTTATCCATGAGGGATATCTAGGGTCATTCCGATCGCAACGCGCAGTCATTCCGACACCATAAAAAAATCAACAATTTTCATAGGGGTTAGTAAGGGAAATTTGAGCAAAATTAGAAAACTCGTGTATTACACTCAGAAACGGGATTCGACTGAAAACCTTGCTATGGAACGGCTAGAAATACTCTATTTTATCCATGAGGGATATCTAGGGTCATTCCGATCGCAACGCGCAGTCATTCCGACACCATAAAAAAATCAACAATTTTCATAGGGGTTAGTAAGGGAAATTTGAGCAAAATTAGAAAACTCGTGTATTACACTCAGAAACGGGATTCGACTGAAAACCTTGCTATGGAACTGCTAGAAATACTCTATTTTATCCATGAGGGATATCTAGGGTCATTCCGATCGCAACGCGCAGTCATTCCGACACCATAAAAAAATCAACAATTTTCATAGGGGTTAGTAAGGGAAATTTGAGCAAAATTAGAAAACTCGTGTATTACACTCAGAAACGGGATTCGACTGAAAACCTTGCTATGGAACTGCTAGAAATACTCTATTTTATCCATGAGGGATATCTAGGGTCATTCCGATCGCAACGCGCAGTCATTCCGACACCATAAAAAAATCAACAATTTTCATAGGGGTTAGTAAGGGAAATTTGAGCAAAATTAGAAAACTCGTGTATTACACTCAGAAACGGGATTCGACTGAAAACCTTGCTATGGAACGGCTAGAAATACTCTATTTTATCCATGAGGGATATCTAGGGTCATTCCGATCGCAACGCGCAGTCATTCCGACACCATAAAAAAATCAACAATTTTCATAGGGGTTAGTAAGGGAAATTTGAGCAAAATTAGAAAACTCGTGTATTACACTCAGAAACGGGATTCGACTGAAAACCTTGCTATGGAACTGCTAGAAATACTCTATTTTATCCATGAGGGATATCTAGGGTCATTCCGATCGCAACGCGCAGTCATTCCGACACCATAAAAAAATCAACAATTTTCATAGGGGTTAGTAAGGGAAATTTGAGCAAAATTAGAAAACTCGTGTATTACACTCAGAAACGGGATTCGACTGAAAACCTTGCTATGGAACGGCTAGAAATACTCTATTTTATCCATGAGGGATATCTAGGGTCATTCCGATCGCAACGCGCAGTCATTCCGACACCATAAAAAAATCAACAATTTTCATAGGGGTTAGTAAGGGAAATTTGAGCAAAATTAGAAAACTCGTGTATTACACTCAGAAACGGGATTCGACTGAAAACCTTGCTATGGAACGGCTAGAAATACTCTATTTTATCCATGAGGGATATCTAGGGTCATTCCGATCGCAACGCGCAGTCATTCCGACACCATAAAAAAATCAACAATTTTCATAGGGGTTAGTAAGGGAAATTTGAGCAAAATTAGAAAACTCGTGTATTACACTCAGAAACGGGATTCGACTGAAAACCTTGCTATGGAACGGCTAGAAATACTCTATTTTATCCATGAGGGATATCTAGGGTCATTCCGATCGCAACGCGCAGTCATTCCGACACCATAAAAAAATCAACAATTTTCATAGGGGTTAGTAAGGGAAATTTGAGCAAAATTAGAAAACTCGTGTATTACACTCAGAAACGGGATTCGACTGAAAACCTTGCTATGGAACTGCTAGAAATACTCTATTTTATCCATGAGGGATATCTAGGGTCATTCCGATCGCAACGCGCAGTCATTCCGACACCATAAAAAAATCAACAATTTTCATAGGGGTTAGTAAGGGAAATTTGAGCAAAATTAGAAAACTCGTGTATTACACTCAGAAACGGGATTCGACTGAAAACCTTGCTATGGAACTGCTAGAAATACTCTATTTTATCCATGAGGGATATCTAGGGTCATTCCGATCGCAACGCGCAGTCATTCCGACACCATAAAAAAATCAACAATTTTCATAGGGGTTAGTAAGGGAAATTTGAGCAAAATTAGAAAACTCGTGTATTACACTCAGAAACGGGATTCGACTGAAAACCTTGCTATGGAACTGCTAGAAATACTCTATTTTATCCATGAGGGATATCTAGGGTCATTCCGATCGCAACGCGCAGTCATTCCGACACCATAAAAAAATCAACAATTTTCATAGGGGTTAGTAAGGGAAATTTGAGCAAAATTAGAAAACTCGTGTATTACACTCAGAAACGGGATTCGACTGAAAACCTTGCTATGGAACGGCTAGAAATACTCTATTTTATCCATGAGGGATATCTAGGGTCATTCCGATCGCAACGCGCAGTCATTCCGACACCATAAAAAAATCAACAATTTTCATAGGGGTTAGTAAGGGAAATTTGAGCAAAATTAGAAAACTCGTGTATTACACTCAGAAACGGGATTCGACTGAAAACCTTGCTATGGAACTGCTAGAAATACTCTATTTTATCCATGAGGGATATCTAGGGTCATTCCGATCGCAACGCGCAGTCATTCCGACACCATAAAAAAATCAACAATTTTCATAGGGGTTAGTAAGGGAAATTTGAGCAAAATTAGAAAACTCGTGTATTACACTCAGAAACGGGATTCGACTGAAAACCTTGCTATGGAACGGCTAGAAATACTCTATTTTATCCATGAGGGATATCTAGGGTCATTCCGATCGCAACGCGCAGTCATTCCGACACCATAAAAAAATCAACAATTTTCATAGGGGTTAGTAAGGGAAATTTGAGCAAAATTAGAAAACTCGTGTATTACACTCAGAAACGGGATTCGACTGAAAACCTTGCTATGGAACTGCTAGAAATACTCTATTTTATCCATGAGGGATATCTAGGGTCATTCCGATCGCAACGCGCAGTCATTCCGACACCATAAAAAAATCAACAATTTTCATAGGGGTTAGTAAGGGAAATTTGAGCAAAATTAGAAAACTCGTGTATTACACTCAGAAACGGGATTCGACTGAAAACCTTGCTATGGAACTGCTAGAAATACTCTATTTTATCCATGAGGGATATCTAGGGTCATTCCGATCGCAACGCGCAGTCATTCCGACACCATAAAAAAATCAACAATTTTCATAGGGGTTAGTAAGGGAAATTTGAGCAAAATTAGAAAACTCGTGTATTACACTCAGAAACGGGATTCGACTGAAAACCTTGCTATGGAACGGCTAGAAATACTCTATTTTATCCATGAGGGATATCTAGGGTCATTCCGATCGCAACGCGCAGTCATTCCGACACCATAAAAAAATCAACAATTTTCATAGGGGTTAGTAAGGGAAATTTGAGCAAAATTAGAAAACTCGTGTATTACACTCAGAAACGGGATTCGACTGAAAACCTTGCTATGGAACGGCTAGAAATACTCTATTTTATCCATGAGGGATATCTAGGGTCATTCCGATCGCAACGCGCAGTCATTCCGACACCATAAAAAAATCAACAATTTTCATAGGGGTTAGTAAGGGAAATTTGAGCAAAATTAGAAAACTCGTGTATTACACTCAGAAACGGGATTCGACTGAAAACCTTGCTATGGAACTGCTAGAAATACTCTATTTTATCCATGAGGGATATCTAGGGTCATTCCGATCGCAACGCGCAGTCATTCCGACACCATAAAAAAATCAACAATTTTCATAGGGGTTAGTAAGGGAAATTTGAGCAAAATTAGAAAACTCGTGTATTACACTCAGAAACGGGATTCGACTGAAAACCTTGCTATGGAACGGCTAGAAATACTCTATTTTATCCATGAGGGATATCTAGGGTCATTCCGATCGCAACGCGCAGTCATTCCGACACCATAAAAAAATCAACAATTTTCATAGGGGTTAGTAAGGGAAATTTGAGCAAAATTAGAAAACTCGTGTATTACACTCAGAAACGGGATTCGACTGAAAACCTTGCTATGGAACGGCTAGAAATACTCTATTTTATCCATGAGGGATATCTAGGGTCATTCCGATCGCAACGCGCAGTCATTCCGACACCATAAAAAAATCAACAATTTTCATAGGGGTTAGTAAGGGAAATTTGAGCAAAATTAGAAAACTCGTGTATTACACTCAGAAACGGGATTCGACTGAAAACCTTGCTATGGAACTGCTAGAAATACTCTATTTTATCCATGAGGGATATCTAGGGTCATTCCGATCGCAACGCGCAGTCATTCCGACACCATAAAAAAATCAACAATTTTCATAGGGGTTAGTAAGGGAAATTTGAGCAAAATTAGAAAACTCGTGTATTACACTCAGAAACGGGATTCGACTGAAAACCTTGCTATGGAACTGCTAGAAATACTCTATTTTATCCATGAGGGATATCTAGGGTCATTCCGATCGCAACGCGCAGTCATTCCGACACCATAAAAAAATCAACAATTTTCATAGGGGTTAGTAAGGGAAATTTGAGCAAAATTAGAAAACTCGTGTATTACACTCAGAAACGGGATTCGACTGAAAACCTTGCTATGGAACGGCTAGAAATACTCTATTTTATCCATGAGGGATATCTAGGGTCATTCCGATCGCAACGCGCAGTCATTCCGACACCATAAAAAAATCAACAATTTTCATAGGGGTTAGTAAGGGAAATTTGAGCAAAATTAGAAAACTCGTGTATTACACTCAGAAACGGGATTCGACTGAAAACCTTGCTATGGAACTGCTAGAAATACTCTATTTTATCCATGAGGGATATCTAGGGTCATTCCGATCGCAACGCGCAGTCATTCCGACACCATAAAAAAATCAACAATTTTCATAGGGGTTAGTAAGGGAAATTTGAGCAAAATTAGAAAACTCGTGTATTACACTCAGAAACGGGATTCGACTGAAAACCTTGCTATGGAACGGCTAGAAATACTCTATTTTATCCATGAGGGATATCTAGGGTCATTCCGATCGCAACGCGCAGTCATTCCGACACCATAAAAAAATCAACAATTTTCATAGGGGTTAGTAAGGGAAATTTGAGCAAAATTAGAAAACTCGTGTATTACACTCAGAAACGGGATTCGACTGAAAACCTTGCTATGGAACTGCTAGAAATACTCTATTTTATCCATGAGGGATATCTAGGGTCATTCCGATCGCAACGCGCAGTCATTCCGACACCATAAAAAAATCAACAATTTTCATAGGGGTTAGTAAGGGAAATTTGAGCAAAATTAGAAAACTCGTGTATTACACTCAGAAACGGGATTCGACTGAAAACCTTGCTATGGAACTGCTAGAAATACTCTATTTTATCCATGAGGGATATCTAGGGTCATTCCGATCGCAACGCGCAGTCATTCCGACACCATAAAAAAATCAACAATTTTCATAGGGGTTAGTAAGGGAAATTTGAGCAAAATTAGAAAACTCGTGTATTACACTCAGAAACGGGATTCGACTGAAAACCTTGCTATGGAACTGCTAGAAATACTCTATTTTATCCATGAGGGATATCTAGGGTCATTCCGATCGCAACGCGCAGTCATTCCGACACCATAAAAAAATCAACAATTTTCATAGGGGTTAGTAAGGGAAATTTGAGCAAAATTAGAAAACTCGTGTATTACACTCAGAAACGGGATTCGACTGAAAACCTTGCTATGGAACGGCTAGAAATACTCTATTTTATCCATGAGGGATATCTAGGGTCATTCCGATCGCAACGCGCAGTCATTCCGACACCATAAAAAAATCAACAATTTTCATAGGGGTTAGTAAGGGAAATTTGAGCAAAATTAGAAAACTCGTGTATTACACTCAGAAACGGGATTCGACTGAAAACCTTGCTATGGAACGGCTAGAAATACTCTATTTTATCCATGAGGGATATCTAGGGTCATTCCGATCGCAACGCGCAGTCATTCCGACACCATAAAAAAATCAACAATTTTCATAGGGGTTAGTAAGGGAAATTTGAGCAAAATTAGAAAACTCGTGTATTACACTCAGAAACGGGATTCGACTGAAAACCTTGCTATGGAACGGCTAGAAATACTCTATTTTATCCATGAGGGATATCTAGGGTCATTCCGATCGCAACGCGCAGTCATTCCGACACCATAAAAAAATCAACAATTTTCATAGGGGTTAGTAAGGGAAATTTGAGCAAAATTAGAAAACTCGTGTATTACACTCAGAAACGGGATTCGACTGAAAACCTTGCTATGGAACTGCTAGAAATACTCTATTTTATCCATGAGGGATATCTAGGGTCATTCCGATCGCAACGCGCAGTCATTCCGACACCATAAAAAAATCAACAATTTTCATAGGGGTTAGTAAGGGAAATTTGAGCAAAATTAGAAAACTCGTGTATTACACTCAGAAACGGGATTCGACTGAAAACCTTGCTATGGAACGGCTAGAAATACTCTATTTTATCCATGAGGGATATCTAGGGTCATTCCGATCGCAACGCGCAGTCATTCCGACACCATAAAAAAATCAACAATTTTCATAGGGGTTAGTAAGGGAAATTTGAGCAAAATTAGAAAACTCGTGTATTACACTCAGAAACGGGATTCGACTGAAAACCTTGCTATGGAACGGCTAGAAATACTCTATTTTATCCATGAGGGATATCTAGGGTCATTCCGATCGCAACGCGCAGTCATTCCGACACCATAAAAAAATCAACAATTTTCATAGGGGTTAGTAAGGGAAATTTGAGCAAAATTAGAAAACTCGTGTATTACACTCAGAAACGGGATTCGACTGAAAACCTTGCTATGGAACGGCTAGAAATACTCTATTTTATCCATGAGGGATATCTAGGGTCATTCCGATCGCAACGCGCAGTCATTCCGACACCATAAAAAAATCAACAATTTTCATAGGGGTTAGTAAGGGAAATTTGAGCAAAATTAGAAAACTCGTGTATTACACTCAGAAACGGGATTCGACTGAAAACCTTGCTATGGAACTGCTAGAAATACTCTATTTTATCCATGAGGGATATCTAGGGTCATTCCGATCGCAACGCGCAGTCATTCCGACACCATAAAAAAATCAACAATTTTCATAGGGGTTAGTAAGGGAAATTTGAGCAAAATTAGAAAACTCGTGTATTACACTCAGAAACGGGATTCGACTGAAAACCTTGCTATGGAACTGCTAGAAATACTCTATTTTATCCATGAGGGATATCTAGGGTCATTCCGATCGCAACGCGCAGTCATTCCGACACCATAAAAAAATCAACAATTTTCATAGGGGTTAGTAAGGGAAATTTGAGCAAAATTAGAAAACTCGTGTATTACACTCAGAAACGGGATTCGACTGAAAACCTTGCTATGGAACTGCTAGAAATACTCTATTTTATCCATGAGGGATATCTAGGGTCATTCCGATCGCAACGCGCAGTCATTCCGACACCATAAAAAAATCAACAATTTTCATAGGGGTTAGTAAGGGAAATTTGAGCAAAATTAGAAAACTCGTGTATTACACTCAGAAACGGGATTCGACTGAAAACCTTGCTATGGAACTGCTAGAAATACTCTATTTTATCCATGAGGGATATCTAGGGTCATTCCGATCGCAACGCGCAGTCATTCCGACACCATAAAAAAATCAACAATTTTCATAGGGGTTAGTAAGGGAAATTTGAGCAAAATTAGAAAACTCGTGTATTACACTCAGAAACGGGATTCGACTGAAAACCTTGCTATGGAACTGCTAGAAATACTCTATTTTATCCATGAGGGATATCTAGGGTCATTCCGATCGCAACGCGCAGTCATTCCGACACCATAAAAAAATCAACAATTTTCATAGGGGTTAGTAAGGGAAATTTGAGCAAAATTAGAAAACTCGTGTATTACACTCAGAAACGGGATTCGACTGAAAACCTTGCTATGGAACTGCTAGAAATACTCTATTTTATCCATGAGGGATATCTAGGGTCATTCCGATCGCAACGCGCAGTCATTCCGACACCATAAAAAAATCAACAATTTTCATAGGGGTTAGTAAGGGAAATTTGAGCAAAATTTGAAAACTCGTGTATTACACTCAGAAACGGGATTCGACTGAAAACCTTGCTATGGAACTGCTAGAAATACTCTATTTTATCCATGAGGGATATCTAGGGTCATTCCGATCGCAACGCGCAGTCATTCCGACACCATAAAAAAATCAACAATTTTCATAGGGGTTAGTAAGGGAAATTTGAGCAAAATTAGAAAACTCGTGTATTACACTCAGAAACGGGATTCGACTGAAAACCTTGCTATGGAACGGCTAGAAATACTCTATTTTATCCATGAGGGATATCTAGGGTCATTCCGATCGCAACGCGCAGTCATTCCGACACCATAAAAAAATCAACAATTTTCATAGGGGTTAGTAAGGGAAATTTGAGCAAAATTAGAAAACTCGTGTATTACACTCAGAAACGGGATTCGACTGAAAACCTTGCTATGGAACTGCTAGAAATACTCTATTTTATCCATGAGGGATATCTAGGGTCATTCCGATCGCAACGCGCAGTCATTCCGACACCATAAAAAAATCAACAATTTTCATAGGGGTTAGTAAGGGAAATTTGAGCAAAATTAGAAAACTCGTGTATTACACTCAGAAACGGGATTCGACTGAAAACCTTGCTATGGAACTGCTAGAAATACTCTATTTTATCCATGAGGGATATCTAGGGTCATTCCGATCGCAACGCGCAGTCATTCCGACACCATAAAAAAATCAACAATTTTCATAGGGGTTAGTAAGGGAAATTTGAGCAAAATTAGAAAACTCGTGTATTACACTCAGAAACGGGATTCGACTGAAAACCTTGCTATGGAACTGCTAGAAATACTCTATTTTATCCATGAGGGATATCTAGGGTCATTCCGATCGCAACGCGCAGTCATTCCGACACCATAAAAAAATCAACAATTTTCATAGGGGTTAGTAAGGGAAATTTGAGCAAAATTAGAAAACTCGTGTATTACACTCAGAAACGGGATTCGACTGAAAACCTTGCTATGGAACTGCTAGAAATACTCTATTTTATCCATGAGGGATATCTAGGGTCATTCCGATCGCAACGCGCAGTCATTCCGACACCATAAAAAAATCAACAATTTTCATAGGGGTTAGTAAGGGAAATTTGAGCAAAATTAGAAAACTCGTGTATTACACTCAGAAACGGGATTCGACTGAAAACCTTGCTATGGAACTGCTAGAAATACTCTATTTTATCCATGAGGGATATCTAGGGTCATTCCGATCGCAACGCGCAGTCATTCCGACACCATAAAAAAATCAACAATTTTCATAGGGGTTAGTAAGGGAAATTTGAGCAAAATTAGAAAACTCGTGTATTACACTCAGAAACGGGATTCGACTGAAAACCTTGCTATGGAACTGCTAGAAATACTCTATTTTATCCATGAGGGATATCTAGGGTCATTCCGATCGCAACGCGCAGTCATTCCGACACCATAAAAAAATCAACAATTTTCATAGGGGTTAGTAAGGGAAATTTGAGCAAAATTAGAAAACTCGTGTATTACACTCAGAAACGGGATTCGACTGAAAACCTTGCTATGGAACTGCTAGAAATACTCTATTTTATCCATGAGGGATATCTAGGGTCATTCCGATCGCAACGCGCAGTCATTCCGACACCATAAAAAAATCAACAATTTTCATAGGGGTTAGTAAGGGAAATTTGAGCAAAATTAGAAAACTCGTGTATTACACTCAGAAACGGGATTCGACTGAAAACCTTGCTATGGAACTGCTAGAAATACTCTATTTTATCCATGAGGGATATCTAGGGTCATTCCGATCGCAACGCGCAGTCATTCCGACACCATAAAAAAATCAACAATTTTCATAGGGGTTAGTAAGGGAAATTTGAGCAAAATTAGAAAACTCGTGTATTACACTCAGAAACGGGATTCGACTGAAAACCTTGCTATGGAACTGCTAGAAATACTCTATTTTATCCATGAGGGATATCTAGGGTCATTCCGATCGCAACGCGCAGTCATTCCGACACCATAAAAAAATCAACAATTTTCATAGGGGTTAGTAAGGGAAATTTGAGCAAAATTAGAAAACTCGTGTATTACACTCAGAAACGGGATTCGACTGAAAACCTTGCTATGGAACTGCTAGAAATACTCTATTTTATCCATGAGGGATATCTAGGGTCATTCCGATCGCAACGCGCAGTCATTCCGACACCATAAAAAAATCAACAATTTTCATAGGGGTTAGTAAGGGAAATTTGAGCAAAATTAGAAAACTCGTGTATTACACTCAGAAACGGGATTCGACTGAAAACCTTGCTATGGAACTGCTAGAAATACTCTATTTTATCCATGAGGGATATCTAGGGTCATTCCGATCGCAACGCGCAGTCATTCCGACACCATAAAAAAATCAACAATTTTCATAGGGGTTAGTAAGGGAAATTTGAGCAAAATTAGAAAACTCGTGTATTACACTCAGAAACGGGATTCGACTGAAAACCTTGCTATGGAACGGCTAGAAATACTCTATTTTATCCATGAGGGATATCTAGGGTCATTCCGATCGCAACGCGCAGTCATTCCGACACCATAAAAAAATCAACAATTTTCATAGGGGTTAGTAAGGGAAATTTGAGCAAAATTAGAAAACTCGTGTATTACACTCAGAAACGGGATTCGACTGAAAACCTTGCTATGGAACTGCTAGAAATACTCTATTTTATCCATGAGGGATATCTAGGGTCATTCCGATCGCAACGCGCAGTCATTCCGACACCATAAAAAAATCAACAATTTTCATAGGGGTTAGTAAGGGAAATTTGAGCAAAATTAGAAAACTCGTGTATTACACTCAGAAACGGGATTCGACTGAAAACCTTGCTATGGAACTGCTAGAAATACTCTATTTTATCCATGAGGGATATCTAGGGTCATTCCGATCGCAACGCGCAGTCATTCCGACACCATAAAAAAATCAACAATTTTCATAGGGGTTAGTAAGGGAAATTTGAGCAAAATTAGAAAACTCGTGTATTACACTCAGAAACGGGATTCGACTGAAAACCTTGCTATGGAACTGCTAGAAATACTCTATTTTATCCATGAGGGATATCTAGGGTCATTCCGATCGCAACGCGCAGTCATTCCGACACCATAAAAAAATCAACAATTTTCATAGGGGTTAGTAAGGGAAATTTGAGCAAAATTAGAAAACTCGTGTATTACACTCAGAAACGGGATTCGACTGAAAACCTTGCTATGGAACTGCTAGAAATACTCTATTTTATCCATGAGGGATATCTAGGGTCATTCCGATCGCAACGCGCAGTCATTCCGACACCATAAAAAAATCAACAATTTTCATAGGGGTTAGTAAGGGAAATTTGAGCAAAATTAGAAAACTCGTGTATTACACTCAGAAACGGGATTCGACTGAAAACCTTGCTATGGAACTGCTAGAAATACTCTATTTTATCCATGAGGGATATCTAGGGTCATTCCGATCGCAACGCGCAGTCATTCCGACACCATAAAAAAATCAACAATTTTCATAGGGGTTAGTAAGGGAAATTTGAGCAAAATTAGAAAACTCGTGTATTACACTCAGAAACGGGATTCGACTGAAAACCTTGCTATGGAACTGCTAGAAATACTCTATTTTATCCATGAGGGATATCTAGGGTCATTCCGATCGCAACGCGCAGTCATTCCGACACCATAAAAAAATCAACAATTTTCATAGGGGTTAGTAAGGGAAATTTGAGCAAAATTAGAAAACTCGTGTATTACACTCAGAAACGGGATTCGACTGAAAACCTTGCTATGGAACTGCTAGAAATACTCTATTTTATCCATGAGGGATATCTAGGGTCATTCCGATCGCAACGCGCAGTCATTCCGACACCATAAAAAAATCAACAATTTTCATAGGGGTTAGTAAGGGAAATTTGAGCAAAATTAGAAAACTCGTGTATTACACTCAGAAACGGGATTCGACTGAAAACCTTGCTATGGAACTGCTAGAAATACTCTATTTTATCCATGAGGGATATCTAGGGTCATTCCGATCGCAACGCGCAGTCATTCCGACACCATAAAAAAATCAACAATTTTCATAGGGGTTAGTAAGGGAAATTTGAGCAAAATTAGAAAACTCGTGTATTACACTCAGAAACGGGATTCGACTGAAAACCTTGCTATGGAACGGCTAGAAATACTCTATTTTATCCATGAGGGATATCTAGGGTCATTCCGATCGCAACGCGCAGTCATTCCGACACCATAAAAAAATCAACAATTTTCATAGGGGTTAGTAAGGGAAATTTGAGCAAAATTAGAAAACTCGTGTATTACACTCAGAAACGGGATTCGACTGAAAACCTTGCTATGGAACTGCTAGAAATACTCTATTTTATCCATGAGGGATATCTAGGGTCATTCCGATCGCAACGCGCAGTCATTCCGACACCATAAAAAAATCAACAATTTTCATAGGGGTTAGTAAGGGAAATTTGAGCAAAATTAGAAAACTCGTGTATTACACTCAGAAACGGGATTCGACTGAAAACCTTGCTATGGAACTGCTAGAAATACTCTATTTTATCCATGAGGGATATCTAGGGTCATTCCGATCGCAACGCGCAGTCATTCCGACACCATAAAAAAATCAACAATTTTCATAGGGGTTAGTAAGGGAAATTTGAGCAAAATTAGAAAACTCGTGTATTACACTCAGAAACGGGATTCGACTGAAAACCTTGCTATGGAACGGCTAGAAATACTCTATTTTATCCATGAGGGATATCTAGGGTCATTCCGATCGCAACGCGCAGTCATTCCGACACCATAAAAAAATCAACAATTTTCATAGGGGTTAGTAAGGGAAATTTGAGCAAAATTAGAAAACTCGTGTATTACACTCAGAAACGGGATTCGACTGAAAACCTTGCTATGGAACTGCTAGAAATACTCTATTTTATCCATGAGGGATATCTAGGGTCATTCCGATCGCAACGCGCAGTCATTCCGACGACCATAAAAAAATCAACAATTTTCATAGGGGTTAGTAAGGGAAATTTGAGCAAAATTAGAAAACTCGTGTATTACACTCAGAAACGGGATTCGACTGAAAACCTTGCTATGGAACTGCTAGAAATACTCTATTTTATCCATGAGGGATATCTAGGGTCATTCCGATCGCAACGCGCAGTCATTCCGACACCATAAAAAAATCAACAATTTTCATAGGGGTTAGTAAGGGAAATTTGAGCAAAATTAGAAAACTCGTGTATTACACTCAGAAACGGGATTCGACTGAAAACCTTGCTATGGAACTGCTAGAAATACTCTATTTTATCCATGAGGGATATCTAGGGTCATTCCGATCGCAACGCGCAGTCATTCCGACACCATAAAAAAATCAACAATTTTCATAGGGGTTAGTAAGGGAAATTTGAGCAAAATTAGAAAACTCGTGTATTACACTCAGAAACGGGATTCGACTGAAAACCTTGCTATGGAACTGCTAGAAATACTCTATTTTATCCATGAGGGATATCTAGGGTCATTCCGATCGCAACGCGCAGTCATTCCGACACCATAAAAAAATCAACAATTTTCATAGGGGTTAGTAAGGGAAATTTGAGCAAAATTAGAAAACTCGTGTATTACACTCAGAAACGGGATTCGACTGAAAACCTTGCTATGGAACTGCTAGAAATACTCTATTTTATCCATGAGGGATATCTAGGGTCATTCCGATCGCAACGCGCAGTCATTCCGACACCATAAAAAAATCAACAATTTTCATAGGGGTTAGTAAGGGAAATTTGAGCAAAATTAGAAAACTCGTGTATTACACTCAGAAACGGGATTCGACTGAAAACCTTGCTATGGAACTGCTAGAAATACTCTATTTTATCCATGAGGGATATCTAGGGTCATTCCGATCGCAACGCGCAGTCATTCCGACACCATAAAAAAATCAACAATTTTCATAGGGGTTAGTAAGGGAAATTTGAGCAAAATTAGAAAACTCGTGTATTACACTCAGAAACGGGATTCGACTGAAAACCTTGCTATGGAACGGCTAGAAATACTCTATTTTATCCATGAGGGATATCTAGGGTCATTCCGATCGCAACGCGCAGTCATTCCGACACCATAAAAAAATCAACAATTTTCATAGGGGTTAGTAAGGGAAATTTGAGCAAAATTAGAAAACTCGTGTATTACACTCAGAAACGGGATTCGACTGAAAACCTTGCTATGGAACTGCTAGAAATACTCTATTTTATCCATGAGGGATATCTAGGGTCATTCCGATCGCAACGCGCAGTCATTCCGACACCATAAAAAAATCAACAATTTTCATAGGGGTTAGTAAGGGAAATTTGAGCAAAATTAGAAAACTCGTGTATTACACTCAGAAACGGGATTCGACTGAAAACCTTGCTATGGAACTGCTAGAAATACTCTATTTTATCCATGAGGGATATCTAGGGTCATTCCGATCGCAACGCGCAGTCATTCCGACACCATAAAAAAATCAACAATTTTCATAGGGGTTAGTAAGGGAAATTTGAGCAAAATTAGAAAACTCGTGTATTACACTCAGAAACGGGATTCGACTGAAAACCTTGCTATGGAACTGCTAGAAATACTCTATTTTATCCATGAGGGATATCTAGGGTCATTCCGATCGCAACGCGCAGTCATTCCGACACCATAAAAAAATCAACAATTTTCATAGGGGTTAGTAAGGGAAATTTGAGCAAAATTAGAAAACTCGTGTATTACACTCAGAAACGGGATTCGACTGAAAACCTTGCTATGGAACTGCTAGAAATACTCTATTTTATCCATGAGGGATATCTAGGGTCATTCCGATCGCAACGCGCAGTCATTCCGACACCATAAAAAAATCAACAATTTTCATAGGGGTTAGTAAGGGAAATTTGAGCAAAATTAGAAAACTCGTGTATTACACTCAGAAACGGGATTCGACTGAAAACCTTGCTATGGAACGGCTAGAAATACTCTATTTTATCCATGAGGGATATCTAGGGTCATTCCGATCGCAACGCGCAGTCATTCCGACACCATAAAAAAATCAACAATTTTCATAGGGGTTAGTAAGGGAAATTTGAGCAAAATTAGAAAACTCGTGTATTACACTCAGAAACGGGATTCGACTGAAAACCTTGCTATGGAACTGCTAGAAATACTCTATTTTATCCATGAGGGATATCTAGGGTCATTCCGATCGCAACGCGCAGTCATTCCGACACCATAAAAAAATCAACAATTTTCATAGGGGTTAGTAAGGGAAATTTGAGCAAAATTAGAAAACTCGTGTATTACACTCAGAAACGGGATTCGACTGAAAACCTTGCTATGGAACTGCTAGAAATACTCTATTTTATCCATGAGGGATATCTAGGGTCATTCCGATCGCAACGCGCAGTCATTCCGACACCATAAAAAAATCAACAATTTTCATAGGGGTTAGTAAGGGAAATTTGAGCAAAATTAGAAAACTCGTGTATTACACTCAGAAACGGGATTCGACTGAAAACCTTGCTATGGAACTGCTAGAAATACTCTATTTTATCCATGAGGGATATCTAGGGTCATTCCGATCGCAACGCGCAGTCATTCCGACACCATAAAAAAATCAACAATTTTCATAGGGGTTAGTAAGGGAAATTTGAGCAAAATTAGAAAACTCGTGTATTACACTCAGAAACGGGATTCGACTGAAAACCTTGCTATGGAACTGCTAGAAATACTCTATTTTATCCATGAGGGATATCTAGGGTCATTCCGATCGCAACGCGCAGTCATTCCGACACCATAAAAAAATCAACAATTTTCATAGGGGTTAGTAAGGGAAATTTGAGCAAAATTAGAAAACTCGTGTATTACACTCAGAAACGGGATTCGACTGAAAACCTTGCTATGGAACTGCTAGAAATACTCTATTTTATCCATGAGGGATATCTAGGGTCATTCCGATCGCAACGCGCAGTCATTCCGACACCATAAAAAAATCAACAATTTTCATAGGGGTTAGTAAGGGAAATTTGAGCAAAATTAGAAAACTCGTGTATTACACTCAGAAACGCGATTCGACTGAAAACCTTGCTATGGAACTGCTAGAAATACTCTATTTTATCCATGAGGGACTATCTAGGGTCATTCCGATCGCAACGCGCAGTCATTCCGACACCATAAAAAAATCAACAATTTTCATAGGGGTTAGTAAGGGAAATTTGAGCAAAATTAGAAAACTCGTGTATTACACTCAGAAACGCGATTCGACTGAAAACCTTGCTATGGAACTGCTAGAAATACTCTATTTTATCCATGAGGGATATCTAGGGTCATTCCGATCGCAACGCGCAGTCATTCCGACACCATAAAAAAATCAACAATTTTCATAGGGGTTAGTAAGGGAAATTTGAGCAAAATTAGAAAACTCGTGTATTACACTCAGAAACGGGATTCGACTGAAAACCTTGCTATGGAACTGCTAGAAATACTCTATTTTATCCATGAGGGATATCTAGGGTCATTCCGATCGCAACGCGCAGTCATTCCGACACCATAAAAAAATCAACAATTTTCATAGGGGTTAGTAAGGGAAATTTGAGCAAAATTAGAAAACTCGTGTATTACACTCAGAAACGCGATTCGACTGAAAACCTTGCTATGGAACTGCTAGAAATACTCTATTTTATCCATGAGGGACTATCTAGGGTCATTCCGATCGCAACGCGCAGTCATTCCGACACCATAAAAAAATCAACAATTTTCATAGGGGTTAGTAAGGGAAATTTGAGCAAAATTAGAAAACTCGTGTATTACACTCAGAAACGCGATTCGACTGAAAACCTTGCTATGGAACTGCTAGAAATACTCTATTTTATCCATGAGGGACATCTAGGGTCATTCCGATCGCAACGCGCAGTCATTCCGACACCATAAAAAAATCAACAATTTTCATAGGGGTTAGTAAGGGAAATTTGAGCAAAATTAGAAAACTCGTGTATTACACTCAGAAACGGGATTCGACTGAAAACCTTGCTATGGAACTGCTAGAAATACTCTATTTTATCCATGAGGGACATCTAGGGTCATTCCGATCGCAACGCGCAGTCATTCCGACACCATAAAAAAATCAACAATTTTCATAGGGGTTAGTAAGGGAAATTTGAGCAAAATTAGAAAACTCGTGTATTACACTCAGAAACGCGATTCGACTGAAAACCTTGCTATGGAACTGCTAGAAATACTCTATTTTATCCATGAGGGACATCTAGGGTCATTCCGATCGCAACGCGCAGTCATTCCGACACCATAAAAAAATCAACAATTTTCATAGGGGTTAGTAAGGGAAATTTGAGCAAAATTAGAAAACTCGTGTATTACACTCAGAAACGCGATTCGACTGAAAACCTTGCTATGGAACTGCTAGAAATACTCTATTTTATCCATGAGGGACATCTAGGGTCATTCCGATCGCAACGCGCAGTCATTCCGACACCATAAAAAAATCAACAATTTTCATAGGGGTTAGTAAGGGAAATTTGAGCAAAATTAGAAAACTCGTGTATTACACTCAGAAACGCGATTCGACTGAAAACCTTGCTATGGAACTGCTAGAAATACTCTATTTTATCCATGAGGGACATCTAGGGTCATTCCGATCGCAACGCGCAGTCATTCCGACACCATAAAAAAATCAACAATTTTCATAGGGGTTAGTAAGGGAAATTTGAGCAAAATTAGAAAACTCGTGTATTACACTCAGAAACGCGATTCGACTGAAAACCTTGCTATGGAACTGCTAGAAATACTCTATTTTATCCATGAGGGACTATCTAGGGTCATTCCGATCGCAACGCGCAGTCATTCCGACACCATAAAAAAATCAACAATTTTCATAGGGGTTAGTAAGGGAAATTTGAGCAAAATTAGAAAACTCGTGTATTACACTCAGAAACGCGATTCGACTGAAAACCTTGCTATGGAACTGCTAGAAATACTCTATTTTATCCATGAGGGACATCTAGGGTCATTCCGATCGCAACGCGCAGTCATTCCGACACCATAAAAAAATCAACAATTTTCATAGGGGTTAGTAAGGGAAATTTGAGCAAAATTAGAAAACTCGTGTATTACACTCAGAAACGCGATTCGACTGAAAACCTTGCTATGGAACTGCTAGAAATACTCTATTTTATCCATGAGGGACATCTAGGGTCATTCCGATCGCAACGCGCAGTCATTCCGACACCATAAAAAAATCAACAATTTTCATAGGGGTTAGTAAGGGAAATTTGAGCAAAATTAGAAAACTCGTGTATTACACTCAGAAACGCGATTCGACTGAAAACCTTGCTATGGAACTGCTAGAAATACTCTATTTTATCCATGAGGGACATCTAGGGTCATTCCGATCGCAACGCGCAGTCATTCCGACACCATAAAAAAATCAACAATTTTCATAGGGGTTAGTAAGGGAAATTTGAGCAAAATTAGAAAACTCGTGTATTACACTCAGAAACGCGATTCGACTGAAAACCTTATTATGGAACTGCTAGAAATACTCTATTTTATCCATGAGGGACATCTAGGGTCATTCCGATCGCAACGCGCAGTCATTCCGACACCATAAAAAAATCAACAATTTTCATAGGGGTTAGTAAGGGAAATTTGAGCAAAATTAGAAAACTCGTGTATTACACTCAGAAACGCGATTCGACTGAAAACCTTGCTATGGAACTGCTAGAAATACTCTATTTTATCCATGAGGGACATCTAGGGTCATTCCGATCGCAACGCGCAGTCATTCCGACACCATAAAAAAATCAACAATTTTCATAGGGGTTAGTAAGGGAAATTTGAGCAAAATTAGAAAACTCGTGTATTACACTCAGAAACGCGATTCGACTGAAAACCTTGCTATGGAACTGCTAGAAATACTCTATTTTATCCATGAGGGACTATCTAGGGTCATTCCGATCGCAACGCGCAGTCATTCCGACACCATAAAAAAATCAACAATTTTCATAGGGGTTAGTAAGGGAAATTTGAGCAAAATTAGAAAACTCGTGTATTACACTCAGAAACGCGATTCGACTGAAAACCTTGCTATGGAACTGCTAGAAATACTCTATTTTATCCATGAGGGACTATCTAGGGTCATTCCGATCGCAACGCGCAGTCATTCCGACACCATAAAAAAATCAACAATTTTCATAGGGGTTAGTAAGGGAAATTTGAGCAAAATTAGAAAACTCGTGTATTACACTCAGAAACGCGATTCGACTGAAAACCTTGCTATGGAACTGCTAGAAATACTCTATTTTATCCATGAGGGACATCTAGGGTCATTCCGATCGCAACGCGCAGTCATTCCGACACCATAAAAAAATCAACAATTTTCATAGGGGTTAGTAAGGGAAATTTGAGCAAAATTAGAAAACTCGTGTATTACACTCAGAAACGCGATTCGACTGAAAACCTTGCTATGGAACTGCTAGAAATACTCTATTTTATCCATGAGGGACATCTAGGGTCATTCCGATCGCAACGCGCAGTCATTCCGACACCATAAAAAAATCAACAATTTTCATAGGGGTTAGTAAGGGAAATTTGAGCAAAATTAGAAAACTCGTGTATTACACTCAGAAACGCGATTCGACTGAAAACCTTGCTATGGAACTGCTAGAAATACTCTATTTTATCCATGAGGGACATCTAGGGTCATTCCGATCGCAACGCGCAGTCATTCCGACACCATAAAAAAATCAACAATTTTCATAGGGGTTAGTAAGGGAAATTTGAGCAAAATTAGAAAACTCGTGTATTACACTCAGAAACGCGATTCGACTGAAAACCTTGCTATGGAACTGCTAGAAATACTCTATTTTATCCATGAGGGACATCTAGGGTCATTCCGATCGCAACGCGCAGTCATTCCGACACCATAAAAAAATCAACAATTTTCATAGGGGTTAGTAAGGGAAATTTGAGCAAAATTAGAAAACTCGTGTATTACACTCAGAAACGCGATTCGACTGAAAACCTTGCTATGGAACTGCTAGAAATACTCTATTTTATCCATGAGGGACATCTAGGGTCATTCCGATCGCAACGCGCAGTCATTCCGACACCATAAAAAAATCAACAATTTTCATAGGGGTTAGTAAGGGAAATTTGAGCAAAATTAGAAAACTCGTGTATTACACTCAGAAACGCGATTCGACTGAAAACCTTGCTATGGAACTGCTAGAAATACTCTATTTTATCCATGAGGGACATCTAGGGTCATTCCGATCGCAACGCGCAGTCATTCCGACACCATAAAAAAATCAACAATTTTCATAGGGGTTAGTAAGGGAAATTTGAGCAAAATTAGAAAACTCGTGTATTACACTCAGAAACGCGATTCGACTGAAAACCTTGCTATGGAACTGCTAGAAATACTCTATTTTATCCATGAGGGACTATCTAGGGTCATTCCGATCGCAACGCGCAGTCATTCCGACACCATAAAAAAATCAACAATTTTCATAGGGGTTAGTAAGGGAAATTTGAGCAAAATTAGAAAACTCGTGTATTACACTCAGAAACGCGATTCGACTGAAAACCTTGCTATGGAACTGCTAGAAATACTCTATTTTATCCATGAGGGACATCTAGGGTCATTCCGATCGCAACGCGCAGTCATTCCGACACCATAAAAAAATCAACAATTTTCATAGGGGTTAGTAAGGGAAATTTGAGCAAAATTAGAAAACTCGTGTATTACACTCAGAAACGCGATTCGACTGAAAACCTTGCTATGGAACTGCTAGAAATACTCTATTTTATCCATGAGGGACATCTAGGGTCATTCCGATCGCAACGCGCAGTCATTCCGACACCATAAAAAAATCAACAATTTTCATAGGGGTTAGTAAGGGAAATTTGAGCAAAATTAGAAAACTCGTGTATTACACTCAGAAACGCGATTCGACTGAAAACCTTGCTATGGAACTGCTAGAAATACTCTATTTTATCCATGAGGGACATCTAGGGTCATTCCGATCGCAACGCGCAGTCATTCCGACACCATAAAAAAATCAACAATTTTCATAGGGGTTAGTAAGGGAAATTTGAGCAAAATTAGAAAACTCGTGTATTACACTCAGAAACGCGATTCGACTGAAAACCTTGCTATGGAACTGCTAGAAATACTCTATTTTATCCATGAGGGACATCTAGGGTCATTCCGATCGCAACGCGCAGTCATTCCGACACCATAAAAAAATCAACAATTTTCATAGGGGTTAGTAAGGGAAATTTGAGCAAAATTAGAAAACTCGTGTATTACACTCAGAAACGCGATTCGACTGAAAACCTTGCTATGGAACTGCTAGAAATACTCTATTTTATCCATGAGGGACATCTAGGGTCATTCCGATCGCAACGCGCAGTCATTCCGACACCATAAAAAAATCAACAATTTTCATAGGGGTTAGTAAGGGAAATTTGAGCAAAATTAGAAAACTCGTGTATTACACTCAGAAACGCGATTCGACTGAAAACCTTGCTATGGAACTGCTAGAAATACTCTATTTTATCCATGAGGGACATCTAGGGTCATTCCGATCGCAACGCGCAGTCATTCCGACACCATAAAAAAATCAACAATTTTCATAGGGGTTAGTAAGGGAAATTTGAGCAAAATTAGAAAACTCGTGTATTACACTCAGAAACGCGATTCGACTGAAAACCTTGCTATGGAACTTCTAGAAATACTCTATTTTATCCATGAGGGACATCTAGGGTCATTCCGATCGCAACGCGCAGTCATTCCGACACCATAAAAAAATCAACAATTTTCATAGGGGTTAGTAAGGGAAATTTGAGCAAAATTAGAAAACTCGTGTATTACACTCAGAAACGCGATTCGACTGAAAACCTTGCCATGGAACTACTAGAAATACTCTATTTTATCCATGAGGGACATCTAGGGTCATTCCGATCGCAACGCGCAGTCATTCGACACCATAAAAAATCAACAATTTTCATAGGGGTTAGTAAGGGAAATTTGAGCAAAATTAGAAAACTCGTGTATTACACTCAGAAACGCGATTCGACTGAAAACCTTGCCATGGAACTTCTAGAAATACTCTATTTTATCCATGAGGGACATCTAGGGTCATTCCGATCGCAACGCGCAGTCATTCCGACACCATAAAAAAATCAACAATTTTCATAGGGGTTAGTAAGGGAAATTTGAGCAAAATTAGAAAACTCGTGTATTACACTCAGAAACGCGATTCGACTGAAAACCTTGCTATGGAACTGCTAGAAATACTCTATTTTATCCATGAGGGACATCTAGGGTCATTCCGATCGCAACGCGCAGTCATTCCGACACCATAAAAAAATCAACAATTTTCATAGGGGTTAGTAAGGGAAATTTGAGCAAAATTAGAAAACTCGTGTATTACACTCAGAAACGGGATTCGACTGAAAACCTTGCTATGGAACTGCTAGAAATACTCTATTTTATCCATGAGGGATATCTAGGGTCATTCCGATCGCAACGCGCAGTCATTCCGACACCATAAAAAATCAACAATTTTCATAGGGGTTAGTAAGGGAAATTTGAGCAAAATTAGAAAACTCGTGTATTACACTCAGAAACGCGATTCGACTGAAAACCTTGCTATGGAACTGCTAGAAATACTCTATTTTATCCATGAGGGACATCTAGGGTCATTCCGATCGCAACGCGCAGTCATTCCGACACCATAAAAAAATCAACAATTTTCATAGGGGTTAGTAAGGGAAATTTGAGCAAAATTAGAAAACTCGTGTATTACACTCAGAAACGGGATTCGACTGAAAACCTTGCTATGGAACTGCTAGAAATACTCTATTTTATCCATGAGGGATATCTAGGGTCATTCCGATCGCAACGCGCAGTCATTCCGACAATAAAAAAATCAACATTTTCATAGGGGTTAGTAAGGGAAATTTGAGCAAAATTTAGAAAACTCGTGTATTACACTCAGAAACGGATTCGACTGAAAACCTTGCTATGGAACTGCTAGAAATACTCTATTTTATCCATGAGGGATATCTAGGGTCATTCCGATCGCAACGCGCAGTCATTCCGACACCATAAAAAATCAACAATTTTCATAGGGGTAGTAAGGGAAATTTGAGCAAAATTAGAAAACTCGTGTATTACACTCAGAAACGGGATTCGACTGAAAACCTTGCTATGGAACTGCTAGAAATACTCTATTTTATCCATGAGGGATATCTAGGGTCATTCCGATCGCAACGCGCAGTCATTCCGACACCATAAAAAAATCAACAATTTTCATAGGGGTTAGTAAGGGAAATTTGAGCAAAATTAGAAAACTCGTGTATTACACTCAGAAACGCGATTCGACTGAAAACCTTGCTATGGAACTGCTAGAAATACTCTATTTTATCCATGAGGGACATCTAGGGTCATTCCGATCGCAACGCGCAGTCATTCCGACACCATAAAAAAATCAACAATTTTCATAGGGGTTAGTAAGGGAAATTTGAGCAAAATTAGAAAACTCGTGTATTACACTCAGAAACGCGATTCGACTGAAAACCTTGCTATGGAACTGCTAGAAATACTCTATTTTATCCATGAGGGACATCTAGGGTCATTCCGATCGCAACGCGCAGTCATTCCGACACCATAAAAAAATCAACAATTTTCATAGGGGTTAGTAAGGGAAATTTGAGCAAAATTAGAAAACTCGTGTATTACACTCAGAAACGCGATTCGACTGAAAACCTTGCTATGGAACTGCTAGAAATACTCTATTTTATCCATGAGGGACATCTAGGGTCATTCCGATCGCAACGCGCAGTCATTCCGACACCATAAAAAAATCAACAATTTTCATAGGGGTTAGTAAGGGAAATTTGAGCAAAATTAGAAAACTCGTGTATTACACTCAGAAACGCGATTCGACTGAAAACCTTGCTATGGAACTGCTAGAAATACTCTATTTTATCCATGAGGGACATCTAGGGTCATTCCGATCGCAACGCGCAGTCATTCCGACACCATAAAAAATCAACAATTTTCATAGGGGTTAGTAAGGGAAATTTGAGCAAAATTAGAAAACTCGTGTATTACACTCAGAAACGCGATTCGACTGAAAACCTTGTTATGGAACTGCTAGAAATACTCTATTTTATCCATGAGGGACATCTAGGGTCATTCCGATCGCAACGCGCAGTCATTTCCGACACCATAAAAAAATTAACAATTTTCATAGGGGTTAGTAAGGGAAATTTGAGCAAAATTAGAAAACTCGTGTACTGACACCATAAAAAAATCAACAATTTTCATAGGGGTTAGTAAGGGAAATTTGAGCAAAATTAGAAAACTCGCATAATACACTCAGAAACGCGATTCGACTGAAAACCTTATTATGGAACTGCTAGAAATACTCTATTTTATCCATGAGGGACATCTAGGGTCATTCCGATCGCAACGCGCAGTCATTCCGACACCATAAAAAATCAACAATTTTCATAGGGGTTAGTAAGGGAAATTTGAGCAAAATTAGAAAACTCGTGTATTACACTCAGAAACGCGATTCGACTGAAAACCTTGCTATGGAACTGCTAGAAATACTCTATTTTATCCATGAGGGACTTCTAGGGTCATTCCGATCGCAACGCGCAGTCATTCCGACACCATAAAAAAATCAACAATTTTCATAGGGGTTAGTAAGGGAAATTTGAGCAAAATTAGAAAACTCGTGTATTACACTCAGAAACGCGATTCGACTGAAAACCTTGTTATGGAACTGCTAGAAATACTCTATTTTATCCATGAGGGACATCTAGGGTCATTCCGATCGCAACGCGCAGTCATTCCGACACCATAAAAAATCAACAATTTTCATAGGGGTTAGTAAGGGAAATTTGAGCAAAATTAGAAAACTCGTGTATTACACTCAGAAACGCGATTCGACTGAAAACCTTGCTATGGAACTGCTAGAAATACTCTATTTTATCCATGAGGGATATCTAGGGTCATTCCGATCGCAACGCGCAGTCATTCCGACACCATAAAAAAATCAACAATTTTCATAGGGGTTAGTAAGGGAAATTTGAGCAAAATTAGAAAACTCGTGTATTACACTCAGAAACGGGATTCGACTGAAAACCTTGCTATGGAACTGCTAGAAATACTCTATTTTATCCATGAGGGACATCTAGGGTCATTCCGATCGCAACGCACAGTCATTCGAGACCATAAAAAAATCAACAATTTTCATAGGGGTTAGTAAGGGAAATTTGAGCAAAATTAGAAAACTCGTGTATTACACTCAGAAACGCGATTCGACTGAAAACCTTGCTATGGAACTGCTAGAAATACTCTATTTTATCCATGAGGGATATCTAGGGTCATTCCGATCGCAACGCGCAGTCATTCCGACACCATAAAAAAATCAACAATTTTCATAGGGGTTAGTAAGGGAAATTTGAGCAAAATTAGAAAACTCGTGTATTACACTCAGAAACGGGATTCGACTGAAAACCTTGCTATGGAACTGCTAGAAATACTCTATTTTATCCATGAGGGATATCTAGGGTCATTCCGATCGCAACGCGCAGTCATTCCGACACCATAAAAAAATCAACAATTTTCATAGGGGTTAGTAAGGGAAATTTGAGCAAAATTAGAAAACTCGTGTATTACACTCAGAAACGGGATTCGACTGAAAACCTTGCTATGGAACTGCTAGAAATACTCTATTTTATCCATGAGGGACATCTAGGGTCATTCCGATCGCAACGCGCAGTCATTCCGACACCATAAAAAAATCAACAATTTTCATAGGGGTTAGTAAGGGAAATTTGAGCAAAATTAGAAAACTCGTGTATTACACTCAGAAACGGGATTCGACTGAAAACCTTGCTATGGAACTGCTAGAAATACTCTATTTTATCCATGAGGGACTATCTAGGGTCATTCCGATCGCAACGCGCAGTCATTCCGACACCATAAAAAAATCAACAATTTTCATAGGGGTTAGTAAGGGAAATTTGAGCAAAATTAGAAAACTCGTGTATTACACTCAGAAACGGGATTCGACTGAAAACCTTGCTATGGAACTGCTAGAAATACTCTATTTTATCCATGAGGGACTATCTAGGGTCATTCCGATCGCAACGCGCAGTCATTCCGACACCATAAAAAAATCAACAATTTTCATAGGGGTTAGTAAGGGAAATTTGAGCAAAATTAGAAAACTCGTGTATTACACTCAGAAACGGATTCGACTGAAAACCTTGCTATGGAACTGCTAGAAATACTCTATTTTATCCATGAGGGATATCTAGGGTCATTCCGATCGCAACGCGCAGTCATTCCGACACCATAAAAAATCAACAATTTTCATAGGGGTTAGTAAGGGAAATTTGAGCAAAATTAGAAAACTCGTGTATTACACTCAGAAACGCGATTCGACTGAAAACCTTGCTATGGAACTGCTAGAAATACTCTATTTTATCCATGAGGGACTATCTAGGGTCATTCCGATCGCAACGCGCAGTCATTCCGACACCATAAAAAATCAACAATTTTCATAGGGGTTAGTAAGGGAAATTTGAGCAAAATTAGAAAACTCGTGTATTACACTCAGAAACGGGATTCGACTGAAAACCTTGCTATGGAACTGCTAGAAATACTCTATTTTATCCATGAGGGATATCTAGGGTCATTCCGATCGCAACGCGCAGTCATTCCGACACCATAAAAAATCAACAATTTTCATAGGGGTTAGTAAGGGAAATTTGAGCAAAATTAGAAAACTCGTGTATTACACTCAGAAACGCGATTCGACTGAAACCTTGCTATGGAACTGCTAGAAATACTCTATTTTATCCATGAGGGACATCTAGGGTCATTCCGATCGCAACGCGCAGTCATTCCGACACCATAAAAAAATCAACAATTTTCATAGGGGTTAGTAAGGGAATTTGAGCAAAATTAGAAAACTCGTGTATTACAATCAGAAACGGGATTCTACTGAAACCTTGCTATGGAACTGCTAGCAATACTCTATTTTATCACTGAGGGACTATCTAGGGTCATTCCGATCGCAACGCAGCAGTCATTCCGAGCCCAAAAAAATCAACAATTTTCATAGGGTGTAGTAAGGGAATTTGAGCAAAATTAGAAAACTCGTGTACTACACTCAGAAACGGGATTCGACTGAAAACCTTTGTATGGAACGGCTAGAAATACTCTATTTATCATGAGGGACCATCTCAGGGTCATTCCGATCGCAACGCGCAGTCATTCCGACACCATAAAAAATCACAATTTCATAGGGTGTTAGTAGGGAAATTTGAGCAAAATTAGAAAACTGTGTATACACTCAGAAAAGGATTCGACTGAAACCCTTGCTATGGAACTGCTAGAAATACTCTATTTATCCATGAGGACTATCTAGGGTCATTCCTGATTCGCAATCGCTAGTAATTCGAACATAAAAAATCAACAATTT
>QUWJ01002252.1:0-15245 GCA_003430845.1 Xanthoceras sorbifolium
AGATGTACTTCATGTGGCTTGGTTTTGTACAGAATGATATGTCCAATCTGACCAACATGCTTTCTACTATAATCCAAATTATGTCGAGGGCCTCCTTGAGAGCAAATTTTTTGTCGCAAAAGTAGTTGGCACACAATATATTTTTAATTTTATTACATGGATGATGGACTGAAAATAACATAAAGTACAACCCCCACATCTAGAGAGATCGAAAAAGAAAAAGAAAAGGCTAGGGGGCTTCAAATGTTTTATTAAAGCTTAAACATGTTTGAAGTTTCTCCTAATTAACAACACATGCTAATACTGATAGACTGATTCAGGCAATCTGGGTGAGGGAGTTGCAAGCAGATTCTTGTCTTTCTGCAAAGTAAGTCCAACTCTTTCTGTGACATCATTAACAATCTCAGGTGGGGATACCCAGTCAAAAGCATGAAGCATTGTTGCCAAGTAAAAGTGCATCATACGATGAGCCAAAGGCCATCCAACACATGATCTTCTTCCTGATCCAAAAGGCAGCAGATTGAAGTCTTGTCCTTTCACATCTACGCTTGAACCTATAAACCTTTCTGGTTTAAACTCATATGGATCTTCCCATACTTTGGGATCCCTTGCTATTCCCCACACATTCACATAAACAACGCAGTGCTTGGGGACTTGGTACCCTCCAACTTCACAACTCTCGTTTGTTCGTCGAGGAATTATCATTGGAACTCCCGGGTGGAGTCGGAAAACTTCTTTCACTGTTGCTTGAAGGTAAGGTAGAATAGGAATGTCACTCTCTTCCACAAATCGGTCCTTTCCAATCACTTGATCAAGCTCTGCTACTAGTTGCTTATGGACATGAGGTTTTCTTAGGATCTCAGTCATACCCCATTCGACCGTGCTTGAAGTTGTTTCTGTTGCGCCCATAAACAGTTCCTGCAAAATACATTGGATTATATTAACATATGTCCTACGGAATATCTTATTTCGAGAAAAATATCTATGTAAAGTGGGATTAACTTACAGAGATCATTGCTTTGATGATATTTCTATGAAGTCGATCCAAATTATTTTCTTTATCATCACTTCTATAATCCAAGAGAACATCCAACAGGTCCCTCCTCCCAGATTTCTTGGTGTTGTTAATTTCATGATTTTCTCTCTCTTTCATTCTCTCGGCAATTAGTTTCTCATAAAATGCATCCATTCTTCTTTAAAGAGGTTTGCAATTCTGTCTTTACTCTTTGGGGATCAAGTGGTTTTAATATTGGATGAGATCAGCAGTGTTTGGGGTGCCAAGAACTTTTATCATTTCCCAAACACTTTCTTTTAACTGTCCTCCATCTTTTTTTGTGCTGTCAAACAGGTTCTTGGAAACTATTATGTTGCTCACAAGGTGAGTAAGGCCACAAAAGCAGCCTCTGAAATGTTCACTTGTGTGTTAGATTTTGAAATGGAGTACAACTGCCTAAGCAAGCTGTGCCCCTGCCAACAAATTAACAAATATGTCAGTGGCTTTATATACAAGTGTCAATTATATTGACAATGCAAAAAAAAAAAAAATAAAAAAATTGAATGAATGTATTATCATTAACCTGTTAAGTAAGGACTCGACTATATATTTATCGGATTTATGTTACGTTGATGAGGTACTATATGAGATAGAATGTGATAGATATATATGTACCTGTTGCCTGCGAAGGGGTTCGAACGACTCGAAGGCCTTGGGAGACAATAACTCAGAGATCAAGATTCTTCTGAGAACCTTCCATCGAGCACCATAAGGAGAGAAAATGACGCCATGGGCATCGTATGATATGGCACGAATGGCTTCAGTGATGGTCCTACTTGAGATTGAGCCTTCCTTAATTTTCAAGACTTCTTGGGCCATTTCAGGTGAGGTTACAACAATGGCTGGTTTTAGTCCCAAGTTGAGGCTCATAATCGGACCATAAATCTTGGACAAGTTGAAAAAGTCTTCGTGGAGACGATTAGAGAGATAAGGGAGGCTTCCGAGGATCGGCCACCCAACGGGGCCTGGAGGAGCATTCCTCCAGTTCTCACGGCGGCCCCTGATAATTACAGGGATGAGGAAAAGGCAGCAATGGAAGCAAGTACAGAAATGATTATGGAGAAAGGGAGAGAAGAGAAATAAGCAGTTAAGGCATCCATGGTGGTTTGGTTTTTTTGATGTGCATTTGATTGTGAGGGAGTGTGTTATATTTATAATCTCAAATGACATCATGTGATGTTTACTATAATAATCTACACAGCAAGTTATATGTTATTTTATTAAATACAATTAATCATGAAGATTTATACACCAATTTTTAGTTAAGTTAATTGTTTATTCAGACCGTATTTGTAGTTCTTAATTTAACTCAAATTTTAATAAAATACTGATGCTGTTTCAACTCTAAAAGAAAAAAAATACTACCTGACTTTGATTCAGTGTCGGTCATGAAAAAAAATAAAAAAAAAGGGGAAAGAAGGGTTGAAATTTTAAATGTTTTGCAACTCAATCAATCAACAGTTATATTTTATTTCCTCATGTTTATGTATTTCCTATACTATAATATTAAAGCCAATTAATCATGGAAGATTTGTACACCAACGTTTAGCTGAGTTAGTTGTTTATTAGAATTGTATTTGTTTAGATTTCGACAATATTACTATGTTAGTAAAAATTTGATTCAACAAATTCTATCATAATTTTGATTTGGTGGTGTCCAAAACATACAAGAAAGATTTGAAAATTTGGATATCAATCAATCAATAGGATGCAAGCATTTCCTTTTTATTTTTATTTTTTATTTATAATTATTCAGTTATCGGATTCACACTTAGCTGGATCAGTATGGGTATGACAATTTTTCTTTCTTTAACTATTACAATTTAACAGAGTATTATTAAGCCAATCAAATTTTGGTAGTGAAGATGTATTCATTTCAATCTCGGTACTTGCCTCTACTGACCTAGAATTTAAAATTTATTTAGTATAAGACAAATAAACTTAGGTTCCTTTTGCTTTGTATTGGAATAGTAAATAAGTCTAAAGTTTATTAAATAATTTGTCAAAAAATAATTTAAAATAAAATACAATATTGGATCTCAATCGGTCATCTTAAGGATGGACGGTAGAGAAGGGTAAATTTGGCATCTTCTTAGGACCAATTAATGTTTTGTTTTTAACGGGAGATAATGAAATAATTAAATTCTCTACATTTACGAGGTTCTTTGCACATTGTTTAGTGCACATATAAACATTACCCCATATTAACTAGTTACAATAAGACAACAAATAAAATATAACTATTGATTGATTGAATTTGAAGGACATCCTTTTCAAATTGTCCATGATTGGTTTTATTTTATTTTAATTTTTAATATCCACGGTTTAAATGTTCCATGATTGATTGGTTTAACAAATAAAGAATAAAAATATGTATATAAACTATTATTAAGTAATTGTTCGTATTTACATTGATGATTGAGTTCGAGTCTAGTTTATTAATAAAAACAATAAGCGTGAAGAGATCTCTCATTGCGTTATGAGAATAGAGTAAATAACACCCGAATTTTTTGGGATTTACTCTTATATTAACGGAAATAATATTTGGATTTATTTAACAAAGACTTCCATTGGCGTTAGTTAAATTTCATCAAATTTAACGATTGATCTGGTTTAACTATAAAAATGATTAAAATATCCCAAAATAATATATAAAAATACTAAAATTTATTAAATAAATAAATAAAAAAAGTTAAGATCTTATCAACCATCTTAACTATTTTTTATTTAACAAATTTTAGTAATATTATATATTATTTTAGTGGCCTTTTAGTTTTTTTTTTTTTTACAGTCTAACATGGTCAACCGTCAAATTCGATGAAGTTTGACTAACAACAAGGGAGGTCTTTGTCAATAAATCCAAATATTATTTCCTCTTGTAGAAGAGTAAATCTCAACGGGTCAAGTGTTATTTGGTCATGAAAGTAAATATTTGTATTGCACTAACAGTGCTTGATTCCAGTAGATAGTGATGGCCCCGGTTCGGTTCGAACCAGGCGGTTCGAACCGTACCGGCGGTTTTGAACCAGGACAGCCGGTCTCAGTTCCGGTTAGCCTTAAAAAAAAATCGAAACCGCCGGTTAGGAACCGGCTGTTCACGAAATCGGCGGTTCACGAAACCGCCCGGTTTGGGCTGTTCAGGATTGGTTCCCATTTTTTTTTTTTTTTAAAATTAAAATTTTTTTAAAATTTTTGGGCCGTTGGCCATACTGTGGCCAACGGCCTTGTGCTGCCAGTTGGCAGTTGGCAGCAATGTGAACGTTGAGGGAGCCGTTGTTCAACGGCTCCTTCCTGAAAAATTACCAAAAGGTCCTCTGAAAAATTACAATTTAATCCCCTAAAATTATAAAATATTAATTTTTTTCCAATCTAAAAAACTATATAAACCCCATCAATTCTCCAATTCATTCACACAAATTCTCTCATTCTCTCAATATTTCTCTCATCTCTAATTCTCTCAATATTTTTCTAATTCTCTCATTCTCTCAATCTTGCTATTATTTTTCACTACTGCAATTGTTTTCATTATTTGTTTAAACACTTTATTTTATAAATTTATAATGGCATCACCCTTAAGACCATCTATTTCTGGAGATCGAAAATCTATTTCCGGAGGCCGAAGGTCCGTTTCCAACAGAAACGCTGAGCAAAATGAGGAGGTACCAGATTTAAATGTTCAAGAAGTGTAAAATCGCCCTTTCCCAGAATACAACAACGATCGAAATTTTACTGAATCTCTGCAAGAAAGAGAATTTGAGGAGGTAATTTTTGGTAATGGAACTCCTTTTAATTTTAATCCTGATTGTTCTCATCCCTCTTCTGGCGGTGGTCCCTCCTCTGCTCTAACCCTCCAAATCCCAAGTGAAACCGTACAAATGCCGCAGGCGCAGCCAGATTTGTTAAAGTACAAATCTGAACTTTTTAAAGTTCATATAAAGAGGGTGGAGAAGGATGGGTTAGTTATAGTGGTTTGCAACTATTGTTTCAAAGATTTTAAATGGAACAAATCTTGAGGGTACGGGACGTATTGGAAGCATATCAACAGCAAGCATCCAGCCGAAGCTCACCATCAGCGAGGACAATATCAAATTGCAAGGTACATATCCCCTAACCATCATTTATTTATATATACTGATCAAAATAATAGGGATCAATTAGCAAGAATGGTAGCGACCAAACATCTCCCCTTTAGTTTTGGGGAAAAAAACTGGTTTTTTAAAATATTGTCATAATGCTTTAAATCCTGCTGCATATAGAGTACCTAGGACCACATTAAAACGTACTATGTGTGATATTTATAAAAAAGAAAAAAAAGCTTTAGTAAAATATTTTCAAAATTATCTGTAACACCCCCTGACCCGACCCGACTGGATCGACCCAGGGAGCGTTACTGGGTTTTCAAATACTTTCTAAATTCACTTACTACATTTCAAACCATTGAAAATCATATCAATTTGTAATTAAAAATATTTTTCTAGTGAGCCCATCAAAAATTCAGTTTTAAAAATTTCGGCAGAGTTCCCTCTGTTTTTCTGATTTCCCAAAACCTGTTTCAAATCAAACTCAATTCAAATATAATCCACAACACTTCAAATATCATTTCATCCAAACGCGCACTCTGCCGTTTAGTGCGACTTTCCAACAGTTTTTGAAATAAAATAATTCAGAATTTAATAGTTACAAACTTTTAAAATAAAACCAATCAGAAATCAGAAATTATTTACAAAACATATATAAAATCATTGAATTACAGAATTTTGTATATGCATGCTTACAAAATATAACATACAAAACTATATCACTACCCAATAAATGCAGTGACTCTGAACTCCAAGCTGCAGGTATCTCCTATCTACTCTTTATTTGCCTCGGTATCCCTGTAACCTACGCGCGATAAAAACCGACGCGCTAAGCATATAGCTTAGTGGGTGTACACTAAACTCATTTATAAAGATCATAATATAATTGACATACTCTAAATCTCAATGTAATTAAATAAAACAATACCATATTCAATTCAATTATGAATTTAAATCATATAAATAATAAAACAACTAAATCAATTTAATAATTCGTACTAAATCATATTCAATTCAGTAATCAATTTCACTTACTAAAATAAACGTATAAATAAAATCAATTTCTAACTTCACTTATAAATATATTATTCAATTCACTTCAATTCTGGCCCTCTAGAATACTCAACATAAACCAGGACTGGAATATGGGTCGTTCGACCACAGTGGCTGTCTGTCGAACATAACTCCCACCCTAGGACGAATCCTAAGAGTGGTACGTATCTCCCTACCCTAGGACCGAGGGTTCAGACCCTAGAGAGGTACATATCTCTCTATCCCAGGAACGAATCCTTAGGAAGGTACGTGTCTCCCCACCCCAGGACGAATCCGTGAGGAGGTACGTGTCTCCCTACCCCTGGACAAATCCATGAGGAGGTACATAATAAATCATCAATAGCAATATCAATGTCGGTGCAGTACTGCTCACTGAACCCAGCTGGTATACCAACCTCCGATATCCATTTCTATGTCTACGTATCCTAGGGCCGTTTTAATACACTTTTCATATAACAATTCACAATTCGAAATTAAACATAACTAATATAAAACTTTCGATCAATATTCGGAAAACATATATTCAACGATTTGGTCATTTGAACTTCGGAACAAATGATTTCAACCTAATCAACAATCAAAATACAATAAATACAATTAAATCGAAATTAGTCAATAGAAAAATAATATAAATATATATTTACTAAATTTTTCAAAACTCCAATGTAAATCAAAACACATAAAAATGTCAAAATCAAGTGTACACCAACCTGGATACCGTTCCTACGCTTTTTCCTTCTGGATTTTTTTCTTTTTCCTTTCTCTTTCCATTTTTCTCTTTCTTTTCTCTTTCCTTCCTTTCCTTTCTCTTCTCTTCTTCCTTCTCGTCTCTTCTTTTTCTTTTTCTTCTTCTTCTTCTTCTTCTTCTTCTTTCTTTCTTTTCTCTCTTCTCCCCCGCTGTTCCTCTTTCTTCTTTCTGTTTTTGGCTTCCGCGAGAAGCTTTCTTTTTTTTTTTATACAAATTCGGTCATCGCGACCTGTGGTCGCGCCTCCTGGTCGCAGTACTCACTGGAAGGCTTCTACCGCTTTCATCGCGAGCACCCCTCGCGGTATCATGGTCGCGCTGGTGGTCGCGTTGCTCACTGCTAGAATTTGCCATTTTCACCGCGAGCTAATTATCGCGATCTGTGGTCGCGGTGCTCACTGCCCGAAAATGCCATTTTTCGCCGCGAGCAGCTCATCGCGATCTGTGGTCGTGGTACACACTACCACTTTTTCCTTCACGTCATGAAATCTTTCTGGACCGCTCCATACTTTTAATTACATTTTACACCCCTCAAATAAAAAAAATTATATTAACATATTTAAAATTAATTATTCGAAATTAGGGATGTTACATTATCCGGGTCGTGTGTCTGTTTGTGCCGATATCTGGAGTGATCATTGGCAAAAACATTCATACTTAGGACTCACTTTCCATTTCGTTGCAAAATTATGGGATTTGCAAAAATGAATATTGGCATTTAGAGTTTTTGACGACACCCATACTGCTGACAATATTTATAAATTAATGAAAATTATTTTTAAAGAATATTGTATTGAGAGTAAAATTTTTGCAATTGGTTTTGATAATGCTGCAAATAATACTGCCGCCGTTCCACAATTAATTCAATGGTGTCAACCCTATTTTGGTGGCAGATTTTTTCATCAAAAATGTGTTTGCCATGTTTTAAATATATGTGTACAACATGGCTTGCAAACACTACATGAGTGGATTACACCAATTAGGGATGCTCTATACTATTTGTGGAAACATCCTAGCACTATGAAACAATGAGCTATGTATTATAAAGCTAACGGGAAACATCCAATTAGGTTTTCCCGTGATGTTCCAACTCGTTGGAACTCCACATATAAGTTGTTTTGTGAAAGCTACGAGTATAAAAAAAATATTAGTTAGATTTATGCAGCATAATGTTAATACCATTAATTTATATGAACATCATTGGGATGCTTGTACAAAAATTTGCATGCTTTTAAAAGTTTTTCATGATGCAACACATTCTTTATCCGGTATATATTATCCAACTGCACATTTATTTTTATTTAAAGCCCTTAATATTGTAGGTGCACTTAATAAATGTGCACAAATAAATGAATTAGTTCCGTGTGTTTATGCAATGCCAGAAAGATGGATAAACTATTATAGGGACATTCCTGTAATTTATACTGTTGCATCAGTTTTTGACCCTAAGAATAAATTTAATAGTTTATATGAATTTTTTACATTTTATTACCAATCTCTAGGGATAATGGACATAGATATTAGTGGTTTATATAATAATCTTAGGAATTTATTTTATTCAGTGTATGACGAATATCGTTCTGTTTACGGTCCCTCGCTAAACATTATTGTTGAACAACCGGAACCAAGCGGAAGCAGTAGTACTAGTCATTTGCACTTTCCCTCCACATTAAGAAAGTTAGGGCAAACGTGTTTACCAAAAACGTAAGGACGTCGGGGAGTTCGTCTTCATCAACCTATGTTTCAGAGGTTGATGTTTACATAAACACCTCCTTTGAGTTTTTGGACACCCCAGACTTTAATGTCCTACAGTGGTGGAGGGAGCACGAAACTAACTTTCCAATTTTGGCCATCATTGCCAAACAAATTTTTGGAACCCCTGTCTCGACCGTCGCCGTCGAACAGGAATTTAGTGCAGGTGGCAATGTTCTGAACGAGAGACGAGCATTGCTCAGTCCTGACTCAATACAGATCCAGGTCTGTATTGACGACAGGACCAAGGCCACATACCGGCAGTATGAATTGGATCTGGTGTCCGACGACAATGACTTCTTCGACACCAACGAGGATACAACGGCAACCGAAGGAACAAGCGACGATTGATCACATCCGAAATATAACAGGTAAAAGAACTACGTGGGCTTTGATTCCTCCTAGAGGATACGTAGGCAGCTTAATTGAGGTAAAATTAAGTGCAAGCCCTAATTTTTTATTTTTTTATTTAATTTTATAGTTTTATGATATTATCAAAATTTTATTTCAATTTTATCGTTATTTTTTTGCAATCGAGTACCCGGTTTATTTATATATATTATTATCGTTATTTATATATTTAATTTTTTTATTAATTTATTAATTTATTTTTTTATTTTTAATTTTTTAATTTTTTTTTATTTTTGCCGGTTCCGGCCGGTTTGGAATCGGCGGTTGAACTGCCGGTTCCAAAAAAATCAGGGAGGAACCAAAGCAGGCGGTTCCCCTCGGTTCCAACTGGAACCGAGACCGGGACCTCCCCAGTCCCGGTTTCGGTTGAAGAAAAATTGGAACCGGAACTGCCGGTCCGGTTTCAATGGCCATGACTACCAGTAGAAAAGATAAAGCTAACACTTTTTGTTAGGAGGAGCCAAAATTAAAATAGTAACATAGTTTATAAATGCTAAAACGAAATTTTTTAAAATTTACATATAAAAAAAAACATATATTTAAATGTAGTTCTATACTTATAAATATTCTTATTATTACTACCTCTATTTAATCTCTTATTTTGCTTCTCTATTTTTTTTTTTATGACTCGGAGGAGGGGAGATTTGAATTCATGATCTTAGTTTTGTTGAAAAATGTAATTACTACCAGGCTATACCTACGACCATTGATTTTGCTTCTCTAATATTACAGTTTATGATTTTCAACGGTTCACATATCTTGTCATGCTTGGTCCTGTGATGGAGAATATGTAGTGTATTAGGAATTATGCTGAATTCCCAACGCAGCAGAATAGTTCTGTGGTTAGCCAAACACACACACAAACACAAATGACAATAATAATAAAAGCAGAAAAATAAGACACAAGAAATTTTACGTGGTTCGGAAAAGTTTTTTTACAGCCACGAAGCGCACCAGTACTCAATTCACTATAATCGAAGATTACAAACTCTCTTTCTCGCTCTTACTTTTCTCTTGTGATTGCCATTACAATAATGTACAGAACATTATGTATTTATAGTACTTAATTAGGTCTAGGGTCGAATTAAGGAGAACTAATTTCATCAGGAAATAGATTCTCATAAAACTAACAGTTTTGCGTAAATCAAGATATGCGCGCGACCAGTAGCTGCGACTGCCAAGGTCGTGCAACCTTAGTCGTGTCGCTTACTGTTAAAACCGAACAAACCTCCTGCCGTAACCACTTGGACGCGTGACAAACCTGGTCGCGCGACATACTGTTCTTTACTTCTTGAGCTTGATTCATTTTCACATTGCAACAATCTCCCACTTGAAGATTAAAGCAGAAGGCTACCTCCCTTTCTCACATTTAGTGGAAATGGTGTGCTCATCCATCAGTCTTCATCCTTGAAGACCTACTGAAGCTGCGCACAGCTCCAGTTTCTCAGTAGTTACCGGCTTGGTCAGCATGTCGACTAGATTCTTGCTTCCTTGTATCTTCATAAGCGTTAGCACTTTATCATCCAATATGACCTAATAAAATGGTAACGGAGGCCAATGTGATTAGTTCTCAAATGGAACACCGAGTTCTTTGCCAGATGTATCACATTTTGATTGTCAATGTGTAATACATTCTTCATCTACTTGTACCCAAGCTCTGCTAGTATACTTAGCCTCAGTTGTGGAAAGAACAATGATCTTCTACAGTTGAGACATCCAATTGATGGTCGTCGATCCTAGTGAAAATACGTACTCTGTAGTACTTCTCCTGTGATCTACCTCATCGGCGAAATCAACATCTACATGCCTTTGTATCTTCAGCTCATCTCTATTGAAATAAATGCATTTGTTTAAAGTACCTCGCAAGTACCTCAATATCCATTTCACTGCGTCCTAGTGTTGCCTTTTAGGATCTGACATATATCTGCTCACAGCTCCCACTGTATGAGCAATGTCTGGTCTCGTGCAAACCATTACATATATCAAGCTACCAATGGTTGAGGCATAATGGATCGTGTCCATGAAGTTCTTCTCTTCAATCTTCTTTGGACATTGGTTTTTGGATAACCTGAAGTGATTGGCAAGTGGCGTCTTAACATGCTTAGCATCTTTCATGCTAAATCTCTGCAATACTTTGCTGATGTATTCTACTTGAGATAACTCCAAAATACCTTTTTGCTTGTCTCTGCTGATCCTCATCCCTAGAATCTGCTTTGCTTCCCATTTTTCATTTCAAATTCGGTAGACAGCTCTTTCTTCAACTTGTTAATTTCCCTTAAATCTGCACCCGTTCTAACATGTCATCAATATAAAGTAGCATAGTGATATAACCAGAATTAACCTGTTTGAAGTAGCAGTAGTAATCAGTGTTGCATCTAAAGAAATTATTCTTTTGCGTGATGTTGTTGAACTTCTTGTACCATTACTGCAGCGCTTGTTTCAGTCCGTACAAGCTCTTGGTCAGTTTGCATACCAAGCTTTCTTGCCTTTTTACAGCAAAACCCTCTGGTTGCTGCATGTATATCTCTTTTTCAAGGTCCCCATGAAGAAATATAGTCTTCACATCTAGCTGCTCTAGATCTAAGTCCTCTGAAGCTATTATACTCAGTACTGCTTGTATGGTTGTCAACTTCACGATTGGAGAGAAAATATCGGTGTAGTCAATGCTTTCTTTCTGTTAAAAGCCCTTGACCACTAGTCTCGCCTTATACCTCTTATAAACATCAGGTTCCTACTTGATGCGATAGACCCACTTGTTCTGGAGTGCCCTCTTACCCATTGGTAACTCTGTCAACTCCCAAGTCTAGTTTGATATAAGCAAATTCTTTTCGTCCTTTATAGCAAGCTCCCACTTGCTGGTATCACTAACCTTATAAGCCTCATTGTAGCTTTCAGGCTCACTTTATCCGTTAGTAGAAGGTAGTTCAAATACTTCCTATTCAGAACCGGTAGTCAACTGGATCTCCTCAACTCTGTTTCCTGCCCCTGTTCAGAATTTTCTTCATTCGCGTGACCTGTGGCGCAATCTGTTAGTCGTGCGACCTTGGGGTCACGTGTGACATTGGTTTCCGCGTCCTGGTCTACGCGAGCTACTGGTCACTCAACCTTTGGGTCGCATGAGCTTTTGGATTCACCTTGCTCAAGCGCGCGAGCTGTCACACGAGCTAATTATCATATGACTTCTAGGTCACGTGATTCATTGTTGTCTGTTTCGTCATCCTCACAACCTGGTGGTCTTTCGAGCTGGATTGTGGTACTTACTAGTCTAGAACCACTGAGGGAGATGTACTTGGGCCTGGAAAATTTCTATAACGCGTCTGAAACGCTTTCACAATGTCGTGTTGTCCCTATCCTTGTACATCAACTTCTCGTTGAAGACGACATCCCTACTTTTGATGATTTTCTTGTTTGGCCAGTCCCAGAACTTGTAACTAAAATCATTTTCACCGTATCCAACAAATGCACACTTAGATCAACTTTGCATCAAACTTGTTCTTGCCATGATCACTAATATGCACATATGAGACACTACCAAATATTCTAAGGTATGAAAGCCTTACCACATTTTCAGTCTAAACTTCTTGAGGTATTCTGAACTCTAGAGGACAGAAGGTCCTCGGTTGATCAAATAGGCTGCAGTGTTGACTGCTTCATCCTAAAATTATTTAGGCAACCCTGTTTGTATGCGCATGCTTCTGGCTCTCTCAGTCAGCGTCATGTTCATCCATTATGATATTCTATTCTGCTGTGGTGTTCCCAGTACTGTTCTCACCATCTTGATGCCATTCTTATTGCAGAATTGTTTGAAGCTGGAGTCTTCATGCTCTCCTCCATTGTCAGAATGAAGCTTCTTGATTCTCAACCTAGTTTTATTTTCTACCATGGCTTTCCACTTCTTGAATACCCCAAACATATTGGATTTGTTTCTTAAGAAGTACACCCACACCTTCCTACAGTGGTCATCAATAAAAATAACAAAATAATTCTTACCCCCTATTAATGATACGGAAGCTGGTTCCCAAACGTTTGTGTGTATGAGTTCGAGTCTTGTCTCTTTCAAAACTCTGCTGTTTTTCTAAAAGCTAACTCTTTTTTGCTTCCCCATAATGCAACTTTCACATATCTCGATCTCCGTCGATTTCATGTCTTCCAAATTCCCTTTGAAGTGCATGATTTTCATCCCATTTGCACTCATCTGGCCCAACTGTTGGTGACACAGAGTCAGATCTTCTTTACCCTCAACTACTCCAATGGACCCTACTCCATCATTTGTGAGATACAGTGATCCGTTCTTCTTACCTTGGGCGATGGTCATGGCCTTTTTCGAGACCTTCCACATATCATTTTCAAAAGTGGTCGCATACCCATCCTTTGCTAACTGCCCAATAGAGATAAGATTCTTCCGAAGACTTGGAACGTGCCTAACGTCGCTCAGCTTCTAGACGGATCCCGTTATCTTGATCTGAACATTTCCTTTGCTGATGATATCACAATCTTAGTCATCCCCAAGATACATCTTTCCCAGGTACATAGTTCTTCAGTTGGTTTTTGCACAAGGTGGCATGGAATGTGGCCTCTGAGTTAAGCACCCATAACTAGTCATACTTTCTAGGGAGGATATCAATACATCATCGAAGTCGTTGGGGACCACATTAGCTCTTGTATGTCTATCATTACCCTTCTTGAAGCTTCTGCAGTCGGCCTGATAATGACCCACCTTGCCGTAATTTTAACACTCAACATTCTTCTTTGGCTTGAAATTGGATTGATTGTCCCTGGACTTCGATCTCTTGGACCTCTGCTTTAATTTACCTCTGTTGCCCCTGTCTCTGTTCTTGCCTCTACTTCTGCTTTCAACACTCAAGGCTGGTGACGAACTGCCTCCCATTTCCTGGTTTCTTCTGATATCTTCAGTCATGATCATATTCAAGACTTCCTGAAACTACGACTTTGTCCCGAATGATGTGCTGATTGACTGTATGGACCCTTTCCAGCTATCTGACATATGTCCCAAAATCAACAACGCTTGAATTTCATCCTCGAACTTCAAGTTTATCGAGTTCAACTGATCCGTGATCTCGTTAAACGCTTTCAGGTGCTCATTAAACCTGCTGTTTTCAGACATCTTCAAGTTAAATAGCTTTTTTTTTTTTATCATATTTACCTTGTTTACTGCTGATGGCTACTCATACATATTTGCTAAGGCGTTCATCAATGCTGCAATATTCACATGATTCTTCACGTTGAATGCGACCGACCTCGTTAAACATAGTCGAATTGCCTCTAATGCTTTCCTGTATGATACAGCTCATTCTTTCCGCTTCATTGTTTCTGGTTTTAGTCCTTCTAGCGGTAGGAATAGTTCTTTCTGATACAGATAGTCAGTCATCTGCATCTTCCAGAAACTACAGTTCATTTCGTCAAATTTTTCAACCCGAAATCCTTTTTCTGATCTCATACCTCCTGATGAAATCGAATGTCTGCTGAGTCTCCTGAGTTTGCTAGATTTGTTACACCCAACCTACGGCTTTGATACAAGTTGTTAGAAATTATGCCGAGTCCAACGCAGCAGAATGGTTATACAGTTAGCCAACACACACACACAAGCACATATAACAATAATAATAAAAGCAGAAAAATAAGATACGAGAAATTTTACGTGGTTCGGAAAATTTTTTCTATATCCATGGAGCGCACCAGCACTCAATTCACTATAATCGAAGATTACAAACTCTTTTTCTCGCTCTCACTTTTCTCTTGTGATTGCTGTTACAATAATGTACAGAACATTATGTATTTATAGTGCTTAATTTGGTCTAAGGTTAGATTAAGGAGAACTACTTTCAACAAGAAATAAATTCTCATAACGCACGCGACCTGTTGCCGCAACCGCTTAGGTCACGCGACCTTGGTCGCGCCACTCACTGACAAAACCGAATCGACCTCTTGGTGTGGTACCCTGGTCGTGCAATACACTATTTTCACTTCTTGAGTTTGATTCATGTTTACATCCCAACATAGTGATGCATTTTCTTGGAATATAGATGAAGTTCAAGTAAACAAATCTGCAAACAGATTTTCAATGATTATTTGAACTAGTTTTGAATTTAGATGAAAATCTATTAGTATCAGTTGACTACCACTAAATTAA
>QUWJ01001037.1:0-15672 GCA_003430845.1 Xanthoceras sorbifolium
TTTACTTCTCTTTAATTATCATTTTAGATTATCTAAGGGTGGTTTGTGGATTATAGTGAAGTGCCTTGAGTTGTGATTAAGTAAATACGAAGTTTGGGGGAAGATTGGAAGGATTTGAATTGTATTTGAAGTGTTTGAATTGTTGTTGAATGTTTCATATCATTTTGTTAGATATTGTTTGATGTTTATTTTTGTTTTAGACTTGTGTTTTTGTTTTGATGTGTGTTTAGTGAGTTATTTTGGTTAATTTGTGTTGTGGGTCTTTCGTTAGTTCGTTGTAGCCATATTTTCATATCAACTTCATGCTATCGTTTTTGTGTGTCGAAACGTATATCGGCTGAAACCTAGACATTCCTCATACGCTTAGCGTTTGGAAGACTTAGGTATAACAATACCGCGTACGTTTCGAAGTTGATTGTTTTTTATTTTTATTTGGTACGTGTTGTGTTCTCAGGTGTACCATGTCTCATCAGGGCGAGTCATGGCCAGCAGCGGAAACAAAACAGACCATTCCAAGTCAATCCCGAATACGAATAGCGCGCAAAGACATTTTAGAAAAGGGCTATGTGGTTAGAGCGTGGCATCAATGTTGAGGAGATGGAGGGGATCATTATGTGCAGCACCCCAATGGTGCCAGCGAAAAATTGGTGAGAAAGTTCTACGCATCGATGATTCCAAATGACTTCTTTTCTTATGGATCGACTCTAGTCCAGGGGCATATAGTGACCCTTACTCTCGAATTGGTCAATGATAATTCCAGCTGCCAGATATTCTAGAATTATAAGGAAGCTGGGAAAAGCATGCATTCTTCTATCCTTATGATTATAACCTGGCAGAAGCTCTTCGAATAGAAGACTCGGGATGGTGGCAGTACAACTAGAAGGATCTGCTCCACTCAGAGTTACATTTGGAGACAGCATGGTGGCACGTCTTCTACTGTTACTCTATCTTGCCAAAGTCCCATCGAACAACGTTGACACTGCCAATGGCAAAGACCCTCTTCAGTATTCAGTCTGGGCTTCGGCTCGATATAGGACAGATCATCATCAGTGAGATATATGGAACTGCCTCCCTAACCAAGGGAATCTTGCTCTTCCTCTGCCTGATCACGCGATTTTGCGAGATGGCAGGCATAAATGTACGTGCTGTCGGAGGTCTAATGTGTTAGCCGCAGGCTCCTCTTGGCCGCCCCATTTACAATAAGTTGGCACGTGTGAGAAATGCATTGAGGCTCCATCAGAAAGGAGTAGCTCAGGATGATGAGGACCAGGAGTAGGATCCAGGCCATTAGGATGGTGCTCCATAGGAGCAAGACCATCCGCAAGTCCAGCCTCAGGGCGAAAACCGTATCCTTGCGGCCATAGCAGATATGAGAGCACTAAAAGTACGCATGGATATCATGGAGGCCGGCATGATTGGCTTGGAAGCTAGGCTTACTACTCGCATGGATGCCATGGAGGCCAGAATGGAGAGACTCGACCCTATTCCAGACATATGCTCATCGCCAAGCCGGGCCGAGTTAGACTAACAGCAATCCACCGCAGCAGCCACTCTACGACTAGGACACCTGAATTTGTTTTCATTTCTTTTCTTTGTATTGTTATTTTATTTGTGTGTTGTTCAATTTGTTTGTAGTGTGTTTGTGTTTGGTGTATGTGTCCTTCCTCTGAGTTGAGTTTCAACATTGGGAACAATATTTATCTTAAGTTTGGGGGTAGGGGTTATGTGTGTTTTATATTGAATTTTTTTTCTTTTTTCTTTTTGTTGTTAAAGTGTCGTTATTTGAACATCTTTGAACCTATATTGCTGCTTTGTGTGCATTTTCTATTATGAGCCGGTTGCTAGTATCTGCAATAGGTTTGGAATGGTTAGGTACCACTCTTGTCGCACTCTATGTTTCTTTTTCTGAAAGCATGCTTAGATCAGCCAACTATGATTAATAACAGAGACTACCTGGTGAGCGTTTTGAGCCTTAGTGTTTTATTGTGAGCAGGTTTTATAATTCTACTCCTATACACTCTTCTTAAATCTTTAAATATAGACTGATCTCTATAGATTTTACTTTAGATACTAATGAACACTATTTCAAGAATTTCACATGTGTGCTATGCTTTTGAGTTGGTCGAGTCTTGAGACATTATGTAGGCTATATGTGCTAAAAACCTAGTAAAATGCCTTAGTTCAACCCCTGTGCATGCTCCATTAGCCCCATTGAAGCCAAACACATTGGCCATTTCTTGTATCTCTTACAAAAACTCGTATCCAAACCCTTGTACGTATAACCTTACCCTTTGAGCTTGGGATCACTTAGAGATGAGCCAAAGAAAAAATAAAGGAGTTTTGAGGAAAGTTTTAAAGGTAAAAAAAAAAAAAAGACAATTGTGAATATGAGGAAAGAAGAAGAGAGAACGAGGCCTAGGAGACTAGCCACCTGATCGAAGCTGTATTCATCTTCAATCACCCGAGGATTCTATATTGTCAAAGGAGGATATCACTAGAGACGGAATAAGACGAGAGTCCTTCCATCAAGAGTTCTTTTTTGAAATTCTTTCCTTAGCTGTAGTTTTGTTTATGACTTCCATGTTGAACATTATGTATTTTATTTTCCTAGTTATGAACTAATTCTTTTTACTAGGGATGATGATGGATCTTTTTATGAATTTTGATTGAGATTAATATATGTTTGGATGAATTTAGTATATTAGTTGAGTGTCTTTTTAGTGCTTAATAGATTGTTAATTGTTTGATCACCAATTTTCAATATCTTGTTCTTGTGGGTTAAGTACCGAGAGGAGACACCCACAACGTGTTTGATAAATTGCTACTATAGTTTAGGAACCAAATAGAGATATATTGGTATATTCTATGTGATCCTTGATATGTTTCTAAGCTTCATGCATTCTCATATAGTTCGACATTCATCGAGAGATAGAATGATAGTATATGCTGAATATGTCTGATTTGCCTCAAGATGGGATTTTGGATAGCTAAATAACATGATCATCAACCATGTGCTTGACCATCCTTACATCATTATCTTATATCATTAGGAAATAGTTAGTGAAATCGAATTCCTTAGTTCCTTTTACATTGGTAAAATCCTAGTCGTTTTCTAGTTTAATAGGTTGCTTAGTTTACATGTTAGAAATCCATATTGATTATCTTTATATTTTAGATAGAATTAGACTTAGTTACGTTTAGTATTCAACATCTTTAACGTTCTCGTGAGAACGATACTTAGACTCATTCTATATTACTTGTACCGACCCTGTACACTTGGGGGTACACAAAAGGCGTAACAAAGATGTTAGGAAATTTACAATTTGCAAGATCTGATTTAGGCTTTAGAATACCATTCTTGGATCTTATAATCATAGGATGTTTAGATGTTGTAACTGTGAGCAGACAGATAGTAGGAGCTGGAGCTACAACTTGACCAGGAGCCTAAGAGCTTTGAAATAATGTGTTTGACACGTATGAGAGCCTTTCAGCGAGGCGAGCCTGGAATGGAAAGCTACCGTAGGGTTACCGGCAGATCGGCTAGCGTAAGATAGTAGGTTAAGGGCCTATCATTGAATCTCCCCAATTCAGCTTGTGGGGGGATGTTAAACATAAGGTATCAAAGGCAGCCTCTTCTCATGTCAATCAAAATAACAAGATGTCCAGCAGAGCTTTTACAGGACTTGTTGTTCTGGGAAATATTGAAACAAGTCCTATACCGTGCGAAGCAAGCAATCGACGTACACGAGCATGCATGGTTGATCTCTTCAGGTCTGATGAAAGTGCTTGTGCATAGAAATATCATGAAGCTTATGCACATCAGCTAAACTCTAGATTTGCCAAGTTGCCAAGTTAGTTACAGGTAGTTATTCTATTAATGCAACTTGTGCAAAATCTGTTATGGCTAATGAAAATGCAGTAGGCGTGACTTAGTGATTTCTTCTTTAGTTAGTAAAATCTGAGCTGTTGATTATGATGTATATATATGAGCAGAGCTCATTTTCTGTAATATATTGAGTTTAATAAAAATCTGAAACCAGAGCTTTTTCTCTCAAACACTTCCATGGCTACTCTTGCATATTTTGCTTCTTGATCACTAGGGTAATTTCAAATCAAAAGTCTATAACTTCACAAAATCATCATGCATGGGACTTTTATTCAATAATCTTACGAATAATAATGATACCATGCAGGTACGTAGCCAGGATGTATATCATTATGGAGTGTGGACTAATATATACTGAGTCGTACTACTCAAAATGTATTATATAAATAGTAATATCATTTTAATATAAAAAAAAAGACAAAAATAAAGTTAACACTAAATTAATTTAATTGCTAAATTAATTATCAATAAAAAAATTTAAATAAATAACGAACACGAGCACATAAATTTGGGTTCAAAAGAACCCGAAAATCTGGGTTCGTTCAAGAACCCAGAAATTTAGGTTCCTCTGGGTTCGAACGAATCCATTTATGTAATAAGAAACCAATAAACAATCACACACCACCACACAAACAGAGAAACAATATTAAAATAAAATTTAGGTTCGAGAACAGATATAAACAATATTTTTTGCAAATAGAGAAATGGAGAAATCTAGGTTCGAAAACTTATCAAGACAAAGAGTTGTGAACTTGTGAAGAAACAAATAAATATGGGTTCGTGGGTTCGACTGTATCTTAGAGTCTCAGAAAAAGAGTTGTGAAGACTGAAGAGAAAGAAATGTAATGTGATGTGGTATGTGTAAGTATGTAATATTTTATGTATATATATTATAATTTTTTTTTTACAAGCCTACCCTAGCCTTGTCCTAACTTCGTCTCTGATACCATGGAATATGCAATCACCCACAAATTATATAAACAAAATAGGATTACGTTATGAGAGTATATATCTGGACTGTGTGTTTAGTGATTCATTTCGGCATGTTTCGATAAATTTGTTATTAATTTGATAATTGTACCTTTAAAAAAAAAAGGATTACGTTAACACGTACTCCAAGTTCAAGATAAATGTTCAAAATTTAAATAAATAATTCATAATTATTCTTTTACTATATCAATGCATAATTTTTCCATGTAGAGATAAGCTGAGGTGACTTAGAGCATCTCTAGTACTACTATACATTTTTTATTTTTCCATTATGGACACATTAGCATTTTATTGAATATGGATCTACTTTGACAAAAAAAAATTATATACTCTCATGTCTCATCTCAGATGCAATTATTAAAAGAAAAATATGAATTCATTTTAGGACTAATCACCATAAAAATAAAAATAAAAAATATATTTTTATTCACCTTTTTAAGTATTTCTTTTTTTTTTTCTTTTTTTTTTGACATACCACCTGAAGTGATGTTATCATATTTCACTTATTATATTGAATGAGCACCTTTTAGGTTGTTGAATGAGTTTTTTGTGGATGCATTAATTTCCTATTCTTGATTGTAACCAAATAATTATATCTAGGAGAAATTACGCTGAACCTACCTGGGGTTTGCAATTCTACAGGTAGAAACAACTTTACCAAAAATTGACAGCAAACCCCTCTCCAGTTATCTTTGACCGTTAAAAGTTGACAGTTGACCAACTTAAACAGTGAAAAGACGAAAATACCCCTATAAAAAGACAAGGTCAGGGGTATTTTTGTCTTTTTGAACTTTTTAAATTTAATTTAATTAAATAAAAATTAAGAAAAATTAAGAAAAAATCTCATCCCTCCATCTTTAAAATAACGGACGGTTAAGATTTATTTAAAAAATTAAAATAATAATAATAAAAAAATTAATTAAAAATAAAAAATTGATTATAATTATGTAAATTCATTTTTCAGATTGAATCTCAATCGTCCATCAAGATTAGTGGACGGTGGAGATCCAATCTGAAAAATGGATCTCCACCAAAAAAAAAAAATTTTTTTTGGGTTCTTCGAAGAACCCAAGGGTTCGAACGAATCGAACCCTTCCCGTCCGTTATTTTAAAGATGGAGGGATGAGATTTTTTCTTAATTTTTTTAATTTTTATTTAATTAAATTAAATTAAAAAGTCCAAAAAGACAAAAATACCCCTGACCTTGTCTTTTTCTAGGGGTATTTTTGTCTTTTCACTGTTTAAGTTGGTCAACTGTCAACTTTTAACGGTCAAAGATAACTGGAGAGGGGTTTGCTGTCAATTTTTGGTAAAGTTGTTTCTAACTGTAGAATTACAAACCCCATATAGATTCAGCGTAATTTCTCCTTATATCTATGGGCCGGTTGGTGCAATCCAAATTATATTATCTTTTAATTATTTTTCTCATGAGGTGCCCATTTTCTGACACTCCACATATGAGACATTTTTTTAGATTGAATTGAAAGAATGTATGTGAACTCTTCCTATTAGGGCGGATATTAACAATCCAAATACTTAATAATAAAAAAATTAGTAGTCATTCTTTTAATACATAGTCAATATACATACATATTTCTGTATTTTAAAATATAAAATAATTTTTTAATGACTTTTTAATTTTTAATGCGTGTATTTAAAGCGAACATTAACACAATAGTTTGTTATTATATAAACTTGTGAATTATGCACAATTTATTTTTCCAAATTGGTTTTCATATTTAGTAATTTCATCAATAAAAAATGAAAAAATAAAGTATGAAGTAAAGAACTTATAATAATCTTTGTCTAAAAAAATTGAGATAAAACAATTAATTTTTATATTCTCAAAATATAAGATTAGCATATTCATACAGTAAGATACAATTTAAACTCACAACTTTAAAAATATAAGTGTATAATTAAAAATAACTTTTATATTGGCACCTTGATTTAAAAACAAAATGTTGTCCAGAAGCAGTTGATACTTTTCTGATTTTGGTAGTCCATACTTTTGTAATTTAATAATTAATTATTGCACGGATTTTGAATCTAAACTTTTCTTAAATTTTTATAAATCTAAAGACATGTAAATTTAATGGTTAGGATTTTATATTCTATTCTCTTTCTTTTTAAAAAGTTTATATATCTGATGATACGTAATATATAACCAATTTAATAGTTAGGATTTTATATAAAAGTTTAAAAAAAATTTAAATTATGAGAGGATCCTAACTTTTTAAAATACACTCACCAAACAAATTTTTATTAGGAGAAATTACGCCAAACCTACCTGAGGTTTGCAATTCTACAGCTAGAAACAACTTTATCAAAAATTGACAGCAAACCCCCCTCTAGTTATCTTTGACCGTTAAAAATTAACAGTTGACTAACTTAAACAGTGCAAAGATGAAAATACCCCTAGAAAAAGATAAGATCAGGGGTATTTTTGTCTTTTTAGAATTTTTAAATTTAATTTTATTAAATAAAAATTAAAAAAAATTAAGAAAAAATCTCCTCCTTCTATCTTTAAAATAACAGACGGTTAAGATTTATTTAAAAAATTAAAATAATAAAAATAAAAAATTAATTAAAAATAAAAAATTAATTATAATTATATAAATCCATTTTTCAGATTGAATCTCAATCGTCCATCAAGATTAGTGGACGATGGAGATCCAATCTAAAAAATGGATCTCCAAAAAAAAAAATTTATTTTTTTTGGGGACGAAGAACCCATCTCTCTGGGTTCTTCGGGGAAGAACCCAGATGGGTTCTTCGCCACAGAACCCAGACCCAATCTGGGTTTTTCGAGAAGAACCCTCTCTGGGTTCTAAGAATTAGAAAAAAATAAAAATTTGAAGAACCTAGTTTCTGGGTTCTTCGAAGAACCCTTCTAGGTTCTTCGAACGAACCCAGAAGGGTTCGAATTAGAAAAAAAAAAAAAAAAACTTGAAGAACCCAGAAAAGAACCCAGTTTCTGGGTTCTTCGAAGAACCCAGAAGTTCTTCGAACGAACCCAGAAGGGTTCGATTCGAATCGAACCCTTCTGGGTTCGTTCGACGAACCTAGAAGGGTTCAAATTAGAAAAAAAAAATTGAAGAACCCAGTTTCTGGGTTCTTCAAATGAACCCAAAAGGGTTCGATTCAAACGAACCCACAGAGGTTCGAATTAGAAAAAAAAAAAATTTTGAAGAACCAAGAAGGGTTCGAATCATTCGAACCCTTGGGTTCTTCGATTCCCCCAAAAAAAATAATTTTTTTTTTTTTTTTTGTGGAGATCCATTTTTCAGATTGGATCTCCACCATCCACTAATCTTGGTGGACGATTGAGATTCAACCTGAAAAATGGATTTACATAATTATAATTAATTTTTTATTTTTAATTAATTTTTTTATTATTATTATTTTAATTTTTTTAAATAAATCTTAACCATCCGTTATTTTAAAGATGGAGGGATGAGATTTTTTCTTAATTTTTTAATTTTTATTTAATTAAATTAAATTTAAAATGTCCAAAAAGATAAAAATACCCCTGACCTTGTCTTTTTCTTGGGGTATTTTCGTCTTTTCACTGTTTGAGTTGGTCAACTGTTAGTTTTTAACGGTCAAAGATAATTGGAGGGGTATTTACTGTCAATTTTTGATAAAGTTGTTTCCAGCTATAGAATTACAAACTTCAAGTAGTCTAGCTGTAATTTCTCCCTTTTGTTAATAATAATAAGGGATATATATCCTTTGAAAGGACTCATCAAATTAACCACTGCATGCGATGTGATGCGAATCTTGTAAGAGTACACTGATTAATTAATTGCTGCCAGACTATCCTCTTATCTCTCTCTCTAATAAAAACAATTAAATGAAAGTAGAACCCACCAAAATTTGATATATATAAATAATTGAACCGAATTAAAAAAGTACATGCATGGACGGACGAGCCATTGTCTTGTTGGACATACGCGTTAAATTTCGAAAACGAAATGTTATGAGGTGCAGGTGCAGGTGCAGGTGCAGGTGCACTTGCACTTGCACATGCACATGCACATTAAAAGCCCTTGGGATAACATAAATATCTCACACCAATAATAATAATAATAATAGACATGTGGGACTCATGAGATAAACCAATAATTGAGTATCAATCAGCAAATCAGCCACAGCATGTCTGCACGTGATGTGATGCCAATCTCATAAGAGTATTGCCAGGTTGGTGATTAATTAATTAGCTACATGATCTCGAATATTCGCATATTGTTAGATTATCCTCCATCTCTCTCTATAATAAAAATAAGGGTAAATTTTAATATTTAATTATATTATAATAAAATTATAAATTTAATTTTAATTACATATTAGTACCGTAACGTCAGTTAATCCAATTAAATATAACAGTTTGACCATCACTTATGTATAAAATAATATAATTATCCTACTTAAAAAATTAAATTAAATAAAAAATAATTTTTTTAAAAATAAATTTCTACCGTCCATCAAGATTAATATATGGTGATTTATTTAATTTTATTGTAATTTTTAATAAATTTTTTATTATTTTAAAATAAATTTACCATAGTACCCTTTAACTATTAATTGACTATCTTTAACGGTCAACTAGTTAGTGAATAGTATAAATATATATTTAAAGTGAAACTCATAATTTTATTGTAATATGAATAAATATCAGGATCTTTATTGCAATTTTCCCAAAAAAAACAATTAAATGGTGTATTGTTGTGATTCTTGTTTTATCGTTTTCTCTTTATTATATTCATATTAGTTATATTTGGGCAAGCATATCAATCATTTTTGTCTTATATCTCCTACCATATCTTTTTACAACACATACTAATGAAATATGAATAATTTATCAGCAAATTATTTTAATTTATCTTACCTATCTCCAACAATAATAATTTATTGTAGTGAGCCAGAGAATTAATTATATTCATCAAAATAGACTATAGGATCAAAAAATAATCTCGTGTGATTCACACTAACATAAACACACTCGTACACATAAATTGGAGGAGGAATGTAATATGAATTATAATATTAAATCTAATTAAATTATACATAAATAATATATTCATACTTATAGGTACTGTGAACTAACCTAATAATAATAAAATACAGGAATAATAAATATAATTACTAAGGTAAATCGAATATTAATTAATAAAGACTAATATAATCAAATACCATGATAAATATAAAATAAAAATAATTATAAGAATATCATAACTCAATAGATTAGTCGTTTGGATTATAAGATTAACCACTATATATGTAACATTTTTCATAAAAATATAAAAATATTATCAAGCACTAAGTATACAAACTTAACAGTCTTAACCGCTTAAAAGTAAATCAGTCTTTAATATGTAAAAAGATTTTAAAAAATAAAAAATATTACATATCCAATTAGAACACGCCACATCATCAGTTACACAACAATTTTATTTCCATATCTCTTCCAAGCTCGATCATTTGGTGTTCTATAGCACCCCTTCACTGTATATAGAGCAGCTCCATATGCGATAAAGTAGCTCTCCATCAAATAATTAATTAATAAATCTTTCTATTGAACTTTAACTTTATCTATGTCTGATTATATCACCACATTGAGGGTCCACATACTTTAACTTTAGCTATTTCTGATTATATCACCATATTGAGGGTCCACATTTATCTCCATCGTCATATATTGCATGCACCAGAAGATAATTTTTTTTTTTTTTTTTTTTGAAACACCAGAAGATAATATTTTAAACAAAAGAAAAAGGTGTTTGATGGAAATGAATAGATGTTTGCTCATGTTAGTCTACCATCAAAGGATTTTTGTTTTTATATGTGAGTTAGACTAATTATAAGCTATTCCACTGTATAGATTCGGTATAATTCCTAACAATGTTAATGCTTAAAAATTATAGAAATTATTCTCCCAGCTTATTTATTGCATATATTTTTTATAAATTATTGAATACCTATTTTACCCCAATTTTAAATGTTTTCCTTTTTGTTTTATTATTTTAATTTCTTAGACAATAATGATAAAAAAAAATTATTTTGTCATGAGGTTCCATTTGTCAGAATTCAGATAGTGAACATAGTGGTAGTGGTAGGTAATAGGAATGGTTCGAGGGACATGTTATAAAGGAACATGGTGGATCTCTGTATATAAAAATGTTTGGTATCAAAGGCCAGACTGTCACAGACTCATCCAATTATTGGGTCTCTGCCATTATTATTTTATTGAAGTCCCTTTCTAATTTTAATTTGTGGGGTGGGGTCCATAATTAGTACAATTTTTGAGAGAGAGTTGTAGAGGTAGAAAGAGAAAGCAAATTAATAATATATATGTATATCGCCCCCCTACCTAATAAAGTTACATGAGACAATGAACCAGACTGCCTACGGTGTCCGTCATCCCACGTATCCTTCTCAGGCACACAGTCACGTTTTAAATAAAAATAAGCAAAATCTTTAATTTAATCCTAACGTTTGATAGAATTTTTTTTTTTTTTTTTTGAGATTATTATTTTGGTACCTAAATTTTAAAAAATTATTAATTTTTTAAATAAGTTATGATTAATGGTATACTTAATCCTTAACTTTTAGAAAATGTATCAATTTGATCATTCTATTAGTCAACCGTTAGTCAAACTAAATGGTTCCAGGAATATTTTTGTCTTTAAACTTATAAATGGTCAACGGTTTTTTTAGTGAAATGACATATTTACCCCTAATTAAAAATTTAAAATAAATTAAATTAAAAATTTTAAAAATTAAAAATAATTAAATTTAAAATTTAAAAAAAATTCAATAAATCTCCACCATTCATCAAGATTTATGGATGGTAAAGATTATATTGAAATTTAAAAAATTAAAGTGAAAATTAATTTTTTTATTTTATTTTTTAAAAAAAATTGAAATTCTTTGGATCTCCACCGTATCTGAATCTCCACCGTCCATCCATCTGATTTAATCTCAGTTGGTCGTGGTAGTCCTCTAACGCATAAAGATGTCAAATTTTAAAAAATAAAAAATAAAAATTTATGATCCTATATATATTTTATGGTGCCTGTCGATCTACACCATATCAACACCATGATAATATTCACAAAGTATTATATAATTCAGTTATTTTATTTAACACGTGACTGTGATCATGGGAAGGATCCTATCAGCGTGGGATGAAGGACACCATTGTCTCATACTTCAACTTTATTCCCCATAATATATATATATATATATATATATATATATATATATATATATATATATATATATATATCATCATCAACCTCTAACCCCACCAATTGTACCAAACGTGCCAGTGAAATTATAAAATAATAAAATTATTTTAATTGAATATTATTTACTATATTTTCACATCAATTAATTACGGATACACATTCTATGAATACGAGTCAAAACTCAACATTAACTTGTGCCCTGTCTAATTGGTTAGTTGGTGTTAAGTTAAATAAAAATTAACAAATTAAAGTATTTTTTTAAGACACATGTTAACACTTAAAAATTGTAGAAATTATTGTCCCAGCTCATTTATTTTATATATTTTTCTAGTAAATGATTAAATACTTATTTTAAATGTTTTTCATTTTATTTTATTATTTTAATTTCTTGTCTTGATACTCATCGGTAGGTAATAGTAATTATTTTGTCTCGAGGTTCCATTTGTCAGATAGTGAACATAGGGGTAGTGGCAGGTAATAGGAATGGATCTCAGCAAATAATAAATGTGATGATTCGAGGGACATGTTTGTAGAGTGAGGAGATAAAACATTATTATAAAGACACATGTTTGGTCTCCGTATATAAAAAATGTTTGATATCAAAGGCCCGACAGACTCATTATTATTGGGTCTTTGCAATTATTATTTTATTAATTATAGATAGATAGAGTTAATTTTATTATTTTTTAATAAATAATTTTATATTTTTAATAAAATTTTAATTAAATATAACAGTTAATTAATTAATTAGGAGAGTTATTTATAAAAAAAAAAACTCAGACAAAAAATAAAAAAAATTTTAGTAATAAATTTAAAAATTAATTTCACCTATAATTAAACAAATTTTAAAAAATATTGTTATTACTTACGCTAAAAACAAATACAATTATTTGAGAAACACATTTTCATTTGTCCATCACTGCCGGCAGCAAACCGACACGTGATGTGATTTGGCATCAATTTCATGCAGCACGTGTATTATGTGGATTTTCTTATATATTATTATTAGAGGCGAATTGCACGAAAAGCCCTGACTTATTTTATAATTACACAATAATATGAGTTTATCTTAATTCACATTAATCCATTTAACCACATTATTATCGTTAACTTAACGGTAATTTTATTAAAAAATCCCATATAAAGCTAATAGAATATGAGATGAATCCCATATTAAAAAAATATAAAGTAATAGAATGACAAAATATATATATATATATATATATATATATATATAATATATTAAAAGAATCTTATAACCTAATAGATTAGTCTTTTATATTATAAGTCTATTTACTATATATAATATTTTCATAAATATATAAAATACCAAAAGCACTAAGTGTGGAAACTTAACGGTCTTAAAGATAAGTTGGTCTTTTATATATAAAAAGATTTTAAAAAATAAAAATATTATATATTTCAATCAGAACACGTTACATCATCCACTACACATTAATTTATTTCCTAATCTCTTCCAAGCTCCACCATATGGTGTACCATAGCATCCATCCACCGCATATAAAGAAGCTCCATATGTGATGAAGCAGCTCTCCATCAGATGATTAATTAATAAATTTTTCTATTCTACTTTAACTTTATAAACGTCTTTTAAATGTTTTAGGAAGTGGCTGATAGATTCTGCTAACCACAATCTAAATATTTTTTTAAAAAGTTAGATAGCCACATACTGACAAAATCGTGTTTCTAAATACATGCGATTTATTTTTTAAAAAATGTAGTTTGTATAATATAAATTGGAAAAACAAAAAAAACAAAACTTTTAAATAAATATAATATATAATTATATTTTGATAAATAATATAATTTTTTTAATCTTCAAGTCTTAGGACACATAATAAAATTAATTAATCCATAAACATGTGCCACAATAAAATTAATTAATTAGATATATTTGATTTTATATAGATCTATGCCTACCACCACATTGAGGGTCCAGATTTATCATATTTCATGCATCATAAGATAATATTTTTAAATGCTTACAATAAAGAATAGGAAAAACATACATCATTTATACACACATGATAAAACTTGTGATATTTGTATGAGAAGTGATAAATATATAGAGATAATTGCATAAACATTCCTAAATTTAAATATAATTGCACGCATATGGACCTTTTATCGAAATTGTCTCCTACCATTAGTAATCGATAGTTAAAATTAATGGTCGACTATCTTTTCATATAAAAAGTCTAAAATACCCCTTGTATATATTTTATTATTTATTATTTAGTTATTTTACTTATTTAATAAAAAAATAATTTCTCTTCAATCAAATTTGTTTATTCTAAGTAATGAAATTGAGTATTTGATGGGTAGTGAAGTTTTTTTTTTAATATATTTTTTATTTGATTTAAATTATAAAGATAATTTTTTATTATTTAATTTTAAGTATTCCCGAGGGACAAGAGAATTAACGAACAATCCAACAAATCAATAATAATCAAAACGAACTCTGGAAATAAATAATATGTAAGAAAAAAGAATCACGAGTTCGACCAACAATCCAACAAAACCTACCAATAATTGATTATTCAATTAGGAGAACGCATGTGATGCCAAATTCTAAAGAGTATCAATAAAAATGTTTGATATCAAAGGCCAGACTCATCCTATTATTATTTTAAAAATGTTTGATATCAAAGGTCAGACTCATCCTATTATTATTTTATTAAAAAAATATACAAAATCCCCTACCCAAATTTTATAAAAGAATATATATATAAAATCTCATACCTCAAACTTACTCTGTCAGTATATTAATGCCAACCATTTCGGACCACATAATTGAACAAAATTAAGGCACATATTGGATCTCTGCTATTACTATTTTATTGAAGTCCCTTTCTAATTTTAATTGTTGGGTCCATCACTGGACCACATAATTAGTGCAATTGTTTAGAGAGAATTATAGAGGTAGAGATAATGTTGGATTAAATTAAATCAAATCTCTTAATTATATTTATAGCATAAGGTGACGAATGATAAGCGTGATAATGTTGATCGAAAATTACTATAAAATGGTAAGACAAAACACATAAGATAATAAGTGAGAGATCGATATAGTATCGATCAAAACTTTTTACGGGCTGACAATCCGATACAGTCACACAAGGTGAGTGATTGATTCTATTATTTTATCATTATTAGGTTAGTTTAAAGAGAGTTAGTATTACAATTCATATTCTGTTATTACTTCAATTAATCTGTGTTATGAGTATTTGTGTGAATCCTATGAGATTATTTTTTTGAACTTGCAGATAATGTTGAATTTAATAAAAAAAATTATGATCCTATATATATTTTAAGGTGTCTATCCATCTACACCATATCAACACTGTGATAATATTGCCCATTTACTTGTATAAAGTAGTTAGTGCACCTCCTCTCACCTTAGTGGTGAGGAGTTCCATTCCCACCATGTGCATGTATAAGTAGTTTTCTCCCCTTATTGTGAGAGTAGTATTTTCCTGTTATGGGAGTAAATATCCGAACCATACTTTAGTAATAATATTG